>VMDR010007269.1:17500-41401 GCA_007922815.1 Macrotus californicus | reverse complement strand
AAAGAGAGGGAGAGAAACATCAATGTGTGGTTGCATCTCACACACCCCCTACCAGGGAACTGGCCTGCAACTCAGGCATGTGCCCCGACTGAGAATTGAACCAGTGACCCTTTGGTTTGCAGGCCAGAACTCAATCCACTGAATCACACCAGCCAGGGCACCTCTTATATATTCTTAGTGATTTTGGAGGGTCTAGTTGTTGGGGGACATTAAAACTTTTAAGTATAATCCTGGATTATCTATTTCTCTCTTTAGTTCTATCAGTTTTTGCTTAATGTATTTTGAAACACTGATTTAGATATATGCACACTTGTAATGTGTTTCCTTTTATTATGATGATAACAAATATTATCATCATAATAAAATAACGTTATTTTATTATTATGAAATAGGACTTGTTATCTCTGGCAATAGTCCTTGTCTTCAAGTCTATTTGGGTTTGATATTAATGTAGTAATTCCAGTTTTCATATGCGTACTGTTTTCATGGTGAATCTTTTTTTATCTCTTAATTTCAACCAGTCATGTTTTTATGGTTGAACTGTGTCTCTGTTGTAGACATCATATTGTGAGATATTCTAGTTATCTATTGCTATGTAGCCAACTACTCCAGATCTTAGGGGCTTATAGTAATTACCGTTTTATCTCTCAAGATTCTTTGGGTCAAGTTTGGGTAGGGCTTGGCTGACCAATTCTGCTCCTTTGTCTTGGATTATTCACTGGGCTACATCCATCTGGACTGAGTTGGAAGGTCCAAGAAGGTTTCACTCACTTGTCTGGTGCCTCAGTTTTTCTCTAAGTGGTTAGCTCAGCCTTCCTCACAGAATGGTGTCCTCAGGGTATTTGAACTTCTTACCAGGTGGTTGACTTCTAAGAGGGAGTGTCATCAAAACAGCTATTCTAAGTTCATGTGTTCTTTTCATTCCTTGTTAACAGAAACTTAATTGTTTTTCAGGAAATTTATTTTCAGGACTGCTGTGCTTTAGGGCCAGCAGTGCCTTTCTCTATTACTGGAGGACAGGAACAGGTCAAATAAGCCAGTACGGGTAAGTCCGTTCCTTTTGCTAGTGACAGGTTTAGAAAAAGGCCTGTGACACAACTCTGGATACGACTTGAGGTAGAGTCAGTGTACAGGCTTCTGGGAAAGTGTTCCTCAAGTCTTTAAGAGGGACACAATAGAGGGATGTCCCCCTTTTCTGCATTTTGATATCATCTGCATGTGTCACCTGGAAATGCATGGCCACATTGCCACCATGGAGGTCGAGAGCATAAAAGGACAAGCAACATGCTAAGATGGCTGACGAGAAATGTGGAAAATATCTGGGTCCGTGATGATATTGCTGAGATACTAAATCAATCAACCATGGAATCACGAGATTTCCCCGCCCCTCCAGTTTTATTTGACATATAACATTGTACTAATTAAAGGTGTACAACATAATGATTTGATATATGTATATAGTGCAAAATAATTACTGCAGTAAGTTAGGTTAACATCTATCACCTCACATAGTTACAAAATGATTTTTTTATGATGAGAACTTTTAAGATAGCCCCTCTTAGCAACTTTGAAATATAAAATACAGTATTGTTAGCTAGACTCAGCATGCTGTACATTATATAACCAAGACTTACTTATCTTATAATTGGAAGTTTATACCTGTTGACTATCTTCACCTCTTTCCCCTACTCCCTACCACCCACCACCACCACCTCTGGTAACCACCAATCAATTCTCTGTTTCTGGAGTTGGTTGGGGTATTTTTTGTTTTTTGTTTTTTTAGATTCAACATAAAAGTGAAATCATACAGTATTTGTCTTTCTCCATCTGACTTATTTCATTTAACATAATGCCCTTAAGATGCATTCATGTAGTCACAAATGGAATAAGAATGAGATTTTTGCCTTCCTGTTTTGTGAAATAACTTTTACTTGCAGCCTAAACCATTTTCAAAAACGTAAGAGGAAGAAGTTTAGACAGAGGTGATATTGGACCTAGAGTTATTAATCCTCTTTTAAGAAATACTATAATTTTATGATGGGTTGGAGGGAAGATGTTAAATACATTTAACTCTATGGTACAAGTTACAAAGCAAGCAAAACATATAGTGTGAATTAAAATTTTTACTTTCTAAATCAAATTAAAAGCCAAAGAAATAAAATTATTTTTTTCCTCCAAATGGCATCATTACAGAGGAGCTGCTGCTGGCAACAGAACTGACCTTACAAAGAGCTGGAGGTAAGAATCATGTTGTCAGAAAAGATTATCTTGAACTTAAAATTATGGTGAATATCTGGGTTTAAAGATCCATAACTGGTTTGCAAAGATACAACAAAAAATGAAAACCTTTAAAAAAGCTCCAAATGACTAGATCTTAGTCCAGTGCCGTCACACCCATCACAAGTATCGCTGTGAGCCTAATCACAAATATTCTACTCATAGAAGTCATATGACTCTAATTGCTTGGATTTTAATAAAGTGCATTAAAATCTTATTCCGAATCACACATTCTTTTGGTTTCCACAGAGGAGAAATTTTTTAAATATTAAGAACAGTCCATGATTTTGCCCACTTTTTATCTTACCTTGTCAAGTGAGAATATTAAAAGCACCTTTCACCTACTATCATAATTATTTATAAAAACACAATGTTTAACACTCAAAAAAGATATAATCTTAGAATTTCTGAAAGGTTAAATTTCGCTTTATAAAATCACATTAGCTTAGTTTTGTTCACATATTCATCGTGGACTCCTTCGTGGACTCTCATGAGCCACTGATTCAGTAATTTTCCCCTAAATCTGTTATGGCCTGGAAAATGTTTATCTTCATGTTTTCTATACTTAAAAGTAGCGTGTTTGCTTTGACACTCAGTGGCTACTTATGGTGTCTGTGTCATGTAAGGCCTGGTGGCAGCCACTCTGGACCCTGGCCACTGACCTTTAGCCGCTGGTGCCTTGGCTGGATGATAAGACACATCACAGAATCAAGCCTATCTTCACCAACTGCTTTGTATTTATTAAAGTCCAAATACCAGTGGATATTTTTTTAGGTCTAGCTGCATGTCTTTCGGGCCTCAATCTCGTGTGTCTTTACTAATAGGCAGCCTAACAGTTAGCAGCATTGATTTTGCTAGTAGCAGAGATGCAGTGTTGCAAAGGGTGAAGCAATTCAAAGGCTATAAGGGGACCGTGACAAGAGAGTGTGAAGTCTGCGGCCTCCTGAGAACAGGAGCCCAGCACACACGGACTCCTCACCACTGGGGTCTGTGCTCCCCGGGCTCCTCACTGAGACCCCTCTCTCCAACCCCGTTTGAGGAAATGTCTGGGGAGGCACCTCTGTTATGTCTGTGCTCTGACTTTCTCTAGCTGTCAGAACTCTTCTAAGAAGATCTGAATTGGATCAGGACCATAAGATGATTATGTTCTCACTACAAGTAGATTGTGAACTAAATGTATCCTGTTGGCAGCAAGATCAATAACCTTCCCTCTTTTTTTTTTTTTAAAGGAAGTTTCCTTCTGCAGAGGCCATTAATAGACATTCTGTCCATAACTCAACATAGAGTCTTTGTACGGAGTTTTCTCGACTTGTCTAGTGGGCAAAATAAGCCCTAACTAATTGTAAATTTGGTTCAAGGAGAAACAGCTCTTGTTGTTTCTGAAGAATGCACTGAACCATGTTTGAAAGCTTTGAAATGATCGACTATGGAGAAGAGTGTTTAAAAAAACACAAATAAATAGTGATTTTCTCTAACACACACCTAAAGTACATTTGTTTGTTATTTGCAGGCCTTTCTTTCTATTATAAAACCAATCAAAACAGGTAAGCAGAAGCAGTCAAATGGTTTAGCCCTGTTTCATACATCAGGACTCTTTGAGAGCTAATATGTTTTGGTTTAATCCCAAGTTCTTTTTTGTTTCTCTTTTTATGAATTTGTTTATAATAATTAAGCATTCTAAACACTTTCTTTCCAAAGTGCCACTCCTCAACTATCTTTCCTAATGGTACATTAGGCTGCAATTTGGCTAATAGGCAATGCTAACTCTCACTTTATTTAATATGCAAGGCTTGGTATTAAAGCCTTGATGAACTACTAGGGGTCATTTAAGGAAAACGCCAAAAAAAACAGTCTTCTTCTTACATGCACTCAGTGAGATTTCGAAACACCATAGTCAGGAAATACAAGCAATCCCTGAAACTTTTCTCCCTTGTGTTATCAGAGTCCAAGACAATTGATGACATTACATTGGTCGTTCATTTTAGATTCGTGGAGCCCACAAAAATCAATAGTTTTCCATTATCAGGTCCAGCTGGGTCACTAGTCTGTCAATGAGCTGTTACAATTGCGGTACAGGGGTGAGCCTGACCAGTCAATTGCTGCTGACAAGAGGAAAACATGCTGACAGCCACGGGGACAAGTCAGAACACAGATTTGCACTTCACTTTGCCATCCAAAGAGACTCAGAGAGCAAGGCCATTTGCAAGACACAAGGATAATCCGAGGGAAGCCTGCGGTGGGGGCAACTCCCGTTTTTTTATAGCAGGAGTGCCAAAGGGCCTGTCCTGACTCCGGCCAGTCATCTCCCCTAGAGACTATCTGGAGTCAACACTTAGTCAACGTTTGTCCCAGAAATCATCTTCTATCCCACATTGTACCTGGAGGAGGAAGGAAGGAAGTCCACTTTTACTGCTACCAACTTGGATGTAACTATACATATCCTAGAGAATATAAAAACTTAAAAGGAGGTAAGTAGGCCAAAGGCACCAAACATGATCAAATGTGACTGCTCATGTTGCAAATAAGTGTTGCTGGAAGGACAGAGGGTCCTTTGCTGTTGGTGTACGGGCTGTTCCCTCGTTGCCTCGTTATTTAGAACATCATCTGTACTGTTATCTCAACTTCCAATATTTTACTAAACCAAGCATCCTGCACTGGTCCCTCATCTTCACTCACGCTAGACAGCATGGGGACCTGAGTTCTAGTCTTTCCCTACTCAAAATTAGGAGGTGTGGAGTGGTGAGCTTGGACAAGCCCCCTTAACTCCCACACAATAATAAAATGGAGACATGCTTGCCTTGCCGAGATTCAAAATAAGATCGATGAAGAGCTCTGTTCAATGACGTGTGTGTGTGTGTGTGTGTGTGTGTGTGTGTGTGTGTGTGTGTTTTGATCTCTGGAAGCTATCCATGCTGCAAGAAGTTTGGAAGCAACAGAAAAAAGTCCTTCTTTCTCCAGAATAACGCATTTTTGGTCTAGACTAACTGCTTTTCTTCTTTACGTGAATATGTGAACAATCTATCATGTTTTCCATCATAATGAAAGCCGAAATGTAGAGGACAGCTCTGAAGTCTTAATGGGTTTGCAGCCCTCCTTGTTTGTAGAGAAGAGGGCCGAACGGCCAGCAGAGAAGATGCGCCGGCCGGGTTCCTGCGTGCCGAGGGACTGACTGCCCAGGCACCGCGTGTTTGTACAGTGCTCTGGTCTTCTCATGCTGGTTTTATTTCAGACGTCAAACTTCAGAGCTCAAAAGATAAATATTTTTAATTTGTTTCAATATTATGATTTTTAATGTTTCACTTTTATTAACATCTTTCAAGTATGAAATTCTAGTTCTTTTTTTTAATGCCTCCAGTCTTGGGTTTGATTCTTTTGGAAGCCAACATTCACTCGTGTTCCATCATCAAACAAAACTGGTAATCAGCTCTTACTGGAAGCCAACTAGCTAGGGGTTTTTCTTCTTCTTTTTTTTTTATTACGCCACCAAAAAAAAAAAAAAATCATTTTCTTTAAATGAATAAAATAAAAGTAGTTTTAACAAGAGCAAATTTGCTAGTAATTAGATGAACCAGTCTTATGTCTTCCAGCACTTAGAAGCATGAAATTCATCAGAACTCTCATAGCATTAATTAAAAAGAATTTATGTTTTTAAAATAAAATGCTTCATGTTTTAGCCCCTTTATTGCTTCACCAAATGTGATTATGTGGGGGCTGAAGGGAATTCAGGTTAATGTGTTGACACACTTAACAATGCGGGGTCATGTTGCACAATACGCTTCACTGGTTCAGTTCAGTACGCCCCCTGACAAGCCCTAATCATCCCCTGCCCTAAAGGCAGAGGGAAAGAGAGGATTTTAATTACTGCTCTGTATGCAAGTTTGCCAGCATTAAATTGAGACATAATTAGGCCTCTGAATTTTAATAATTGTCCTAGCTAATTGGGCAGACAAGTACGTTATGCAGCATGGCGTGATTAGATAATTAGTATTTCCAAATGACAAAATTGGGCTCTTGATTACAAATTCTACATGAATGGGGGAAAAGGTAGCAAGCAGATCTTTACAAGTCTATTAAGGGAGAGTTTAGCAATGTTGATAATTTAAAGTCCATTAGGAAGCAACATTTCATTCTTAGAGCTGGGGGTCTGGGACAAGGGCCTCTGGCCAACTCTGGCTCTCACTTAAGGTTCCTCCCCAGGGTGCTCTGCTTTCTTTGAGGTCTGTTGCATCTATCCTACCTCCTTCCCCCAAGCTTAGCAGTCACCACTGACCTTGGGTAAAGTCCCTTTGGCTAGACACCAGATGGCAGGTGATAACTGAAAAAGAAATCAAAGGATGTAGGGAGGACAGAACAGAAAAGGGGTGATCTACCCTGGTTGTGGGTATAAGCATCTACTGTGTCTTTCCTTTGCAAACAGCTGTTCTTTCATTTCTTCTCCTAGAATTCACCACTCTCATTGTATAATCAGTTCTACTAAAATCTTTCTGGTGGAAAATTTTAAATACAAATCTTAAATTTTTGCCCTGGCCGGGTTGCTTGGTTGGTTGGAATGTCATCGTGTACACCAAAAAATTTGCGGGATTGATTCCTTGTCAGGGCACATGCCTAGGCTGCGGGCATGCATGGGAGGCAACCGATCAATGTTTGTCACATCAATGTTTCTCTCTCTGTCTCTCAGCTTCCCCCTTTTCCTTCTCTTTCTAAAATCAATAAACAACCCTGGCTGGTGTGGCTCAGTTGGTTGGAGCATCATCCCATAGACCAAAATGTTGTGGATTCAATTTCTGGTTAGGGCACATACCCAGGTTGTGGGTTCGATCCCAGTCCAGGTGCTTACAAGAAGGCAACCAATCAATGTTTCTCTCTGACATGGATGTTTCTCTCTCTCTCTCTCTCTTTCTCTCTCACTCTTCCTTCCTTTTTCACTAAAAAACAATGAAAAACTGTCCTCAGATGAGGATAAAACAACAAAAATAAAATCAATAAACATATCCTTAAGATTTTTTAAAATCTTAACTTTTGTAATATTATATTTTTGGGGTGAAGAGCATAAGCGTTTGAGACTGACCTGGGTTTGAGATCATCACTTAATGGGAGTGCGCTCTTTGTGAAGTTACTTAATCTTGCCAAATCTCAGTTTTCTTATTGAGAAACTGAATAACCTTCCCCATAAGATTATTGATAGGATTAAATGCAGTGTTGCAAACATTTTAAAGCACAGTGCCTGGCACAAAGTGCTCAGTAAATATTGGCTATTAAATGCAAACTAAATCAATAATGTTAGAAGATACAGTGTGAAGATGCTGTGCCTGGTTCTTTGCTATTCCAGTATACTCCAATGAAGCAAGCATCCACGGCACCCCATTTATGCTGTGGGAGGCCTAATGACAATTGCTGCCCCTTCAATTCAAATACCCCACCAGATTTCCTTTCTCTCCACTCTTTCTTTCCCTGATGTGCAGAAATCATGGGGGCAGTAGCCCTAAGATATCTGCAGTGTGAACTCTGCATCTTACCCCCTACACATCCCGTGGCTCATTCTCCACAAATATCACTTTATTGCCCACAGAGGCAAACTTCTGGCTGCTAAACTTTTCTCACAATCAATAATCAGTAGGCTGGGCTCTACAGCTATACTTTTCAGGCAAAAGGAATATGAACCAGATACAAACCAGAACCTATCTAAAAATGATTTATAGGTGGCTAGTGGATGACAATGTAATTATAGATTTTTAGGGGAAGCTCGGAAGTTCTGGATGTATATTCATGACCATTGAGGATGACTATAAGGAAAATAACAATGTCTCCAGAGCTTGATCCAGTCAAGACAGCCCAGACTGAGAATTTCTAAAGACTTTCTCAAAACTTGGTGCCATCTCACATATGAAAGATAGAAGCATTCTGGCAGAGATTACAACTCAGAATGTACAGGTCTCTCTTTGGGTAAATTTATATGACCTTGGCATAATCTCTACAATACATAACACCTAAACAGCAGAAAGAGGAGGGCAACACCCTGAAACCCAAGAAGAAAAGAAATTCCAGATTAAGTATAGAATGCACATATTGAACTAGAAGCTTAGATCAAAGAGTAAGATATTATTTTCCAGGATAGGAATGAAAACAGACAAAATGAGTGATCCTCGTGCCTGATTGGTATTTACACAATAAGTGAATCTCCTCCTGGGGCTGCTAGTCTGTCTCCCTGTTGTTCATAGGTACGCTGCTTGTGGGGTCATTTGCGTGTCCAAGACAGTCGTTATAGAGCTGGAAGCATCTCCCTTAGCCGGAGGGTGGGAGAAGTAATAACTGTCACAGGGATTTTCCCCCTGGCACACAATGCTGTAGCTGCTCTCTCGCTCTTTTTGAGGAAGTGCATTTATGACTGATCACTCAACACCTTGTTGGTTCTGATTGCAGAAAACACACCTTATAAATATATGATAACCATCCTGTAATAGAGAGTGTGACAATTTACTTCACAGTGCGTTTCGGGCTGCTAATTGATCGTTTCAGTCCAGGGATGATTTGGAATAAATTACAGCCATCAAAAGGATATCACAGCTCATTCTGGTGGAAGGATCTCCTCGTCGCTCCGAGTTCGTCTCGCGGAGAGGCGATTGCACCCCGCGGGCAGAAAGGAGAGGAGCGGGCAGGCAGGAGAAAAGGCGGCCGGAGGGCGGGGCCAGCAGAAATGGGCGGGGCCGAGGGGCGGGGCCTCCGGCAACTATCACTGGGGCTGCAGGTCCGCGTCCGGACGGTAGAGGCCTCCCTTCCGAGGCGGCGGCGCGGGCGCTCCCCGCTGGGGCTCCGCTTCTCCGCGCGAGCTCGCGCGTCCTTCCTTGCGAGTCCCTGCGCGGCGCGGCCCGGCCCGGCGTGAGTGTTCCCCTCCTGCTCTCCCCGCCCGCAGGTGGCAGCGCCCGTTCGTTTGAGGTGAGAGTCTCCCAATGGCGTAGGGACCTGCTTAGGGCCGCGGGTGCTCGCGTGCGCGGGATCCCGCCTCGCACTGGAGACTGCCCCTCAGCGGGGCTTCCCCGCGGGAGCGGACGTGCCGACGGGGCGCGCTGCCCTCCAAGCGCCGGGCGCGAGGGAAGTGAGGCGTGGGGGCGCCGCGTCCCCGTGAGAGCTTTAGTGTGCAGTTGGGGCCCACGGTTCGAGCACCTCTTGTTCTCACGCCGTAAGTGGGGAGGGTCTTGTGGACACAGCCTCGGACCGAGCTTTACCCACCGCCAACCCCAAGGGCGGGCGAGGGGAGCGCGGGCGGGCTTGGCGGCGCCGCCCCAGTCGCCCAGGCGCGGAGTCTCGAGGGCGCCGGCGGGGCCCGCGCGTGGGACGGGGGGAGTGCGGCTGCCTGACAGCGGTGACCCGAACGACGCTCCCGAGGTGGGAGCGCTGCACCAGGCAGGCAGAGCCGGTAGCACCAGCCCTGCCCCAGCCCTCGGTCTCGTTTGGGTCCCCCAGCCGGTCTCGGGGCCCGTCGCGCCCTCCAGCCCCTCGCCTCGATGTCATTTCCCAGCAAAATGGGTGCCGTTGCGGTGTTCATGGGAAAGAGAGACCCAAAGGTCTATTCCTAGATGGGATTCGAATTTGAATATATTTATGTGTGTGTGTCACACACACACATGCACTTTTTTCCTACTTTGGTCGCGGGCACTTGCCTGTCTGGCCCCCTCATCCCCCCATGAGACCTCCTGGCATCTTCCATTCTCTTCCTAAGTTAAAGCGTAAGAAGGGTTCCGCTCATACAGGGCGTACCTCCTTTTGCCTGTGCTCACAGTCACGCTCAGCCCGGTGTTAGTTTTCTAGCCCTCTGTCACGCTGATGCATCATGTCAGCCCAGGGCACGGATGTTTCCGTGCAGGCGATTTTGACAGCAGTCATCATACCAAACTATTATGAAGTGGGATGTCAGTGCGTTCTGGAGGATGGATAGTAGATAAGCCAGTTCTTGACACGCTATCTTAGAAGGAAACGTCTAAGACCTTCTGTAAGAGGCATTTTTAATCCACACACCAAAAATATTTTGTGCTAGGTTGACATTTTTCAGAATGCTGAAAGTGGTAGTAGCATTTATCATTTTGTGGGTACTTACCAGTATTCACAAAAGTCCCCGTAGGAAGGAGGAGGGTTTTGTCTTATTCATGCTCTATCGTATAGACTGAGGAACAGAAATGTTATGTGGCCTACCAAACAGTCCACAGTCGTCAGTGAGAGAGTTCTATTTATGAAACCAAACATCTTCTAAAACTGGAATGACTGGAAAAGTGAGGAAAGAGGTACGTTTATACCTCTATTGTGCAAGATAGCCAGTCACCTGCTAGTTTAAATGAGAGACCATAAGCTTTTAGCACAAGCGCTGGATGTATGAAATGATCAGTTTATCTCAGGTATGGAAGTTAGTTAAATTTTCTGTAAAACTCCAGTCTTAATGATTACTACTTACTAATGGGTATTAATGGCTAATTGTATCAGGAGTCATTTGCTTAGATTCAGAAGTGATTAGTTTCAGAAGTATGGGTAAGGTCGTAATGAGTGAATTCTGAAATCTAAAGTAATCCAAATCTAAGCACATGCATTAGACTTGGTATTATATAATAGTTAGAAGTTGTATTTACACAGGCCAAATCCTTTGGGAGTTAGTTTTACAATGGACTCCATATGTGTTGGCCAAGATATGGTTTTCTTTTCTTTCCTTCATTAATTCAATAAGTACTTATTCATTACCTATTATAGGTCCTCCACTTCACTTTGACATTGAACATGATCCCTATAGGCATTTAATAAATCATTGTTAAAATGTAACTAAAACAAGAAACTCAAGAAATATTATTATGAAAGAGCTAAAAAACGGTGGCCTTTCCTTGACCCGAATGGAAAGTTGTATTGGCTGCTCTCAAACAGTGAGTCAAGGGAAGAAAATGAACTAGAAGCCAGGGAGTCTCCCACCCTGCACACTGCTTACAGCGCCTTGTTCCCCCTCCAAAACTTTTAAAACAAAGCTTTAGAGGACTTGCATGATTGAAGCAATTCATGACATTCTTTTAATTATTTAGAATATAAAGTTCTCTTTCAAAGGTTTTACTTTTTACATGGTGTGCTGGACTCTGGATTTATGTGAGTGAAAGCACTGTATTTTTAGTTAAAATCAAAACTACATATTCTTTCCCACTCTCGTCCTGAAGTAAGAATTGCCTATGATTAAGTCGAGCACGCAAACATCTCCTGTAGTTACAGGTACACCTGGTTAAAATTCATTGTTTTACTGAAAATAGAAAAACATATCCCATATGTTTATCCCAATTACTTTTACTTTTAATTTCTTCTGGGAAAATGCTTGAAATCGTTTACATCAATGCCAAGATCCTTGAATTAAGACATTTTTGTATGAAATCTGTAAGATGTACCTAAAGAATGTAAAATTTTGTGAAGTATAATAACAAGCCAAGATGTTAATAATTTTATCCTTAACCCTCATATTGTGCTGTAGGGCTGAAACTATATAACCAAGATATAACTATAACTAATAGTCACCTATAACAGAACTTACCCATTTTAATAACTGTATTTTAACAACTATACCAGAACTTACACATACATTTCAGTGTGTTCTTATCCAATGTGTCATCTTGGAAGTCTGTCACTTATTGCATGGTGCTTCTATTGCTGCCATTGCTCAAACCTATTTTTGAGCTCTTCTTTGGGTAGTTTTCAGAACACAACAGCACAGTCTTCCTTTAAAGACTTTCAAGGGCCCTGAAGAGTAAGGTGGGTGATCAAGGTAGGGTAATATAATTTGGGGTCACAACAATCAGAAAGACAATTAGATGACTTTCTTGCTTTTAAAGTAGCTTTTAAACTGAAGTCATTATACAAAAAGTTTGAACAATGGCAGTACCATTGGAATAAAACTACCAATAGACAGCTTTAAGAAAAGTGATCATTTGAAGTTATACATTCTTTGATCACCAATGAATTATTAATTTATATAGTCTTATCTCTGTATATTATATCAGTATGCACTACAGAAATATATTACTTCAGAAAGTTATATTGTCAAGAATTTTATTAATCTTGATTTTATGAGAGTTTGATTTTCTACGGTGATTACAAGCTAAGTTCTAAATATGGAATTGAGTAGGAAAAATTCAAACTGTCATGGGCTTAAATCAGATCCAGGTGTGTCCAACCTGCAGCCTGCAGCTTGCATGCAGTTAAGGGTGGCTATGAATGCAGTCCAACCCAAAATCGTAAATTTACTTAAACCATTTTAAGATATTTTTTGTGATTACACGTTGCAGGGTGTTTAATGTGTGGCCCAAGGCAACTCTTCTTCTTCCAGTGTGGCCCAGAGATGCCAAAAGGTTGGACACCCCTGCATGTAGTTCTACAGAATTAGTGCTCCACATTCTTTGAAATATAAGAGAATCATACTCAATTAAGAAATCAGGCTTAACCTGTATTTTACTTAGTGAGCAAGGCATTTGGCCATTACCAAAAAAATTCAGTAATCCTTAGACTGTAGATGAGTGTAACCTGTAGCTTGAAACACTTGTCATTTTTAGTAGTTGGTTGTAAATATAGACCCTAAAGCAGATATGTAGAACCATTGTGTACTGCTGTAAGTTGACACTATTCAAAATACAGAATCATGAAACTCCTCACCCAATGAATTTAAACTTTTACCATATTCTAGACTAGGATATGGGAGAGAAGATAGAAAGACACCAAGGAAAAGAGAGAGCAGGAGAGGGAGAAAGGTAGGTCATGGGGCTTTTGAATCATAATTAGTTGAATTCCTCTGAGCGAAGAGTTTACAAAAGCTTTCCAGAAACCACCAGCAAACAATTTACAGTATTTAGAAAGAATTCAAATTCAACTCTAGCTAAGACTACATGGAGAACCAGGAGAAACAGAAAGAATGCAATTAGCTGAGTAAGAATTTTTCTAAGAATTCAGATCTAATACCTTTAGTATTGTATAGAGGGCCTTGGGATCATTAGTGATTAGCAGGGATCTAGACCATAATGATCAGGAGAGATCAAGGCCAGCAGACAAAGATGAAAGACCTTGCTTAATCTGAATGTTGCAAATACTGATGCACTTACAAAGGGAAGGTCATCTTGCAGACAAAGAAATAGGGCAACAGTCCCAAAGCAACAAATATGTTCCTGTCTTTTACCCCAGAGTTTGGATGGAGATTAACCAAGTTTGAGTCCTTATTTCAACCATTTATTAGACCTGGAACCTTGAGTCCTGTCTGCTTTGATGAGCTTGGTTATTGCCCAGAAATTAGGGAAGGGGACTTGCTGGCCCCTGGTTACCAGGTTTACACATCTAACTGAAGGGTCAGTGCACAAGGTAGACAGGTCTAACTCCAGATCTTTTCTAGGGAAAGACCCTGAACTGTTTGTCCATTAGGTAGACAAAACAGCTCCAAAATTTTATGTTACAAGTACAAGGGAGTATCAGGTACCCAACAAACCCTCAATAAATAATGATAATTATGGGAAAAACAAATGACAGTGATGGTAGCCTTTCTTTGGAACTGGATAGCCTAACCATCATGCTCACTCATTTTCTATAGACTTAAGAACCATCCAAATATTTTTTAATTTGAATCTAAATATTAAATTTTGTATATAGTGTTTATAGCTTCAGGATTGGGGTGGAAGATCCTTAGAATGGCCCAATTAGTTGTAGCAGAAGTTAGATTAGTGTAGCTTGAAGCCCATCTCTTTCAGATAGAGAGGTTCCTGGTTTTAGACTTACAAAATTGATGTGTAGATCCAGAATATAGAAAAGGTGAGAAATTGCTCTGAGAATTGGGAAATATCAGTGGTAGGAAGAATCCTGGACCAGGAGTGGGGACTAGATTTATCATGTACCAATTATGTTACATGAGGCAAATTTTAGGTTTCCTCATAGGCAAAATGTGTATAATAGTAACCCAACTGGGTCATGTCAAAGGGTAGTTTTGAGCCTCATTTAAGATGAAGTAGCCCTGGCTGGTGTGGCTCAGTGGATTGAGTGCTGGCCTGTAAACCAAAGGGTCACCAGTTCGATTCCCAGTCAGGGCACATGCCTGGTTTGTGGGCCAGGTCCCCAGTAGGAGGTGCGATGAGGCAACCACACATTGATGTTTCCCTCCCTTTCTCCCTCCTTACCCCTCTCTCTAAAAATAAATAAATAAGAACTTGAAAAATAAAATAAAATTGCAAACCATTCCCTATTTTAAAAAAAGAGATGAAGTAAGTGGACGGGTTTGGTTTATTAAGTGCTGTGCACGTGCAGGATTTTGTGTGCCATAACACATTTTGTAGGTGAAGGAAAGAGCCATAGTCCTTGAGCTGTCTAGATATTTAAGCCAAAATATAAATGAAGATGGAAACTCCCTTTGGGAACTTGAGAGAGTAGACTAGTTTTGGCATAGATAATTGAAGACAATTGAATAATTACTCATCATTTCCCCTTTCTCAAATTCATAGGAAGTACCCCGATGCCACTGCAAGAGATTTTTTTTTTAACATTTCCTAAAGACCTGCTGGATGTAAAGAAACCTGCTAGCTTGCTTAATTCTCTCAAGTCCAGATCTTCAGCACTGATGCTGAAGGGACAGTCTCTATGTGGGGAAAATTAGTCTGACTTCCAGGCCTTGATACTCATATTCTCAGAAGTTATTATTTTCTTAGAGATTTATTAATTCCATTGCCACTTTCCTATCTGAGAGGAGAACAAGAAGCTGGCTGGAGTTCCACATATTGATTTAATGATCAGCTGTGAACATTTTTTGCAATTGTTATTCTTCCCACAGCAGCAACCCATTTTTTTTCTTGATGCAGAGAGAGTAAGACCTTCCCCAAACCCCCTCTGCAGGCCATTTAAAAAACATTAACACTTGTTTCTTTCACTTTTTCCCACTTTCCTCTATGTATTTAAAGGGTGTAGAGGCTGCTATGGGAAGGGCAGTTTGTTGCTCTTTCTCACAGAAACACGGGTGCAGATACAGACAGCAACTTCCCACCGACATGGGCATGGCTCCTAGGGAGGAGGGGGTAATGGAAGGGGTGACCTGGGATATTATGGCCTGGGTATGCTTATCCTTTCTTCTGTTGGGTTTCAGAATCTACCCTATGAAAGAGTAAAAACAGTGTCCTTTGTTCAAAGTCAGGGTTAGAGGGATATTTTCTGGAGGTTTGTTGAGTGCCCTCCACACAGTGACACTTCATAAATTCACACTCTGTGAGGCAAAATGTATTTTGAACCAGTACAGTGTATTGACCAAGGAAAAGGGGCATTCCATTCAGACAACCTGTGTTTGAGTATCAGATCTGCTACCTACTTGCTGAGTGGCTTGGACAACTTTCTCTTTTTCTCTGAACCTCAGTTTCTTTATTTACAAAATGACAATAGTAATGGAATCTACTATCGTATTAAGGATTGTTGTGCATGAAGTGTGTGTTCAACAGTGGGAACTATATTATTAGGCTCTGGAGAGTGAGGGAGGAATATAAGAAATAGAAGGTGAATTCCCCATCTTCAAGGGACTAACAGTTTTGCTGGAAGGAACTGAATAAAAGAAAACCGACATGACAGTACAGGGCAGAGAACAGGGGTGCCAAGTGTGAGCTGCAGATAATGAAGAGTTCAGCATTCTGCCACGGACTAGGATGAAAGGTTTCAAGGTAGAGGTGGGCATTTCTCTCCGGGATTTGTAAACTGGGTAGGATTAGTGGAGTTGAGAAGTGTTCCAGGTGGCAAAGAGAAGGAGTGATTAGAACACACACACAGCAAGGGTGAGAGTGAGCCGCAGTGGAAAGTAAACCAGCATTTGAGACAGATAGATAAGCATAAGATCCTATCTCTGCGGTGGGGTCTTGGTTGAACAAGTACCTTCTCTTCTTTAGTCTCAGTTTCCTCAGTCTTAAAATGGGTAGAATCATTTCTCATGTAATTGAAGGAATTAAAAGAGATGTTTGTAATGCCTACCAGGTTGCCTGGCATCTCACAAGTGTTCGATAACATGTAGATCATTCATGTACTGTTTTCAGTGGGAGAGCTGTCTGCCTGAAGAGCCGTCTTGTCTTGTGTAAGTTAATAGGGGAAAACAAACGGGAAATGGCCAGTTATGGCAGGATAGAGAGGAGGCTTAAAGGTCATTTAAAGAGCTGGACCTGTTGCAGGCTATCAGAGCTGTCAAGTTTTTTCAATGAAGTGGAGGTTTAGGATAGTTAATTTCAAGGCACGCTGCAGGCTGTTTTGGGGGAAGAAAATTACTAAAGCATAGGAAGGTGATAAAGTCTAGATTAGGGTAGTGACAGAGTTACCAGACAGACCTGGCTCATATGGTCTCTTTACAGTTTTTTTCATAAAAGAACCTTAGGGCTTAGCAGTGTGGTATGAGGGAAACTCTGTTTTGATTTGATTTCTTCATAGACTCCTAATATTTAGTGTCAGTTATCCAAAATAAAATGGCTGTACTCTAGATCCACAACTTTGGAAAATAGAACTCACTCAATATCCAAGGACTATAAGAAGTGGAAAGTAACTTTAATGCTAAATAAACCCTAAAACTTGCACCAACTTATAAGGCAACCCTTTTAAATAGCTCCTTTCCCTTTGCTGTTGATGCAGATGGATGTGTGCCCATCACTAGCTTTCAGGAAGGCACAAGCACAGATCAATTACAGCTATATGGAGTTTGAGGTTAGGATGGTAGTACCAAGTGGCATTGGGTTAAATGGCAAGGATGCTGCCAGCAAAATGGTGATTTTGATAACTTTATTTGATGACACTGTGATTTCAATGAGAAAATTCTGTCCTCTCCCTAGGGTTTAGAAGTAATTTAATTAACAACACAAACCTAGGAAATAGTTATGGATACTAGGGAATTTATTTATATTGTCTCTCATTCTCTCCTCACCTCTTTTTTTTTTTCTGTCCATAGTAGTTTTGTAATGGGAGAATATGTGGTAGGTACTTGTATTTCTAAAGAAAATCACACTGATTATATAGACAACAGTTTTTAAAATGTGAGGAAATTGCAACTGCCCACTGTTCAATAGTAGGCCTTAAACATACTAAACAGGAAAGGATAACTGGCCTACCACTGATTTTCTGAATTTTGGTGTTCTTTCATTTGGCTGCGAGGGCATCCTGGAGCTAATAGCTCTTGGGTGTCACAGTAGTTAATTGCAGCCAAGCCACTGCTTCCTTTGGAAGGAGGATGCTCATGCAAAGGAACTGTGCACAGTGGTTGACAAACACAGGAGGGAGATAAGTGACAAAGAAAAAGGCAGGCCTTGTGAGATTAGAGGCAAAGCAAGATGGCTTACTTAGTTCTGTCTCTTCTGAGCAGGGGCAAAGACTGTACTTCACCTCTCATCTCCTGAGTTTATTTAAATCATCTGCTGGGGTGAGGGTGGTGGGGGAGAAAGCATGATATTATAAGACTGATTAAGATGCAAACATGCAGATTATATCTGGCTCCTGACACTCCTTTTCACTCTAGCCTGGAAACAGAAGATTTCAAAAGAAACCTGCTTGAAGGGAAGGAAGGAGAGAAAGAAAGCAAAAGACATCCACCCACTTTTTAATGAAAGGTTTTCTGAATATATATTATTTTTGGATTTCTGGTATCCATGCCACCTGAACTGATCGTCCAAAGTAGCTACTGGCTGAAGGCCTGGCCAGAGGGTTTGGACCAGGTGCAAGTGACATTGGGCAGGGAGTCTTTAGGATGCTGCTGGCATTAATTTTGCTGAAAGACCCTCATCAGATATCAAACCTCCCCTCGCCCATGGGTGACAGGCATTGGGCCTTGGAGAGGGCCTCAATGCAGACTTCAGCCTTACCCTCCCTCCTCAGCCTTCTGCTCCTGTGGTGGGACCCTCTCTCTTCCCCCTTTTTTCAATTAAATGAATTAATTACCAGACATTTAACTTTTTGCCAGACTCTTTCATTATGCCCAGAGTTGTTGCTGAGAGGCAAAGGGAAGTAATAACATTCGCAGTGAGGGGCAAATCCTGTTAATGAACAAATTAAAGTTCAAACAGTGATTCAAGTTCACAACCTCTCCGTGGCTCTTCTCTTTAATAAGAGTTATACATGTTACTTTCCTTGCTCTTTTCTCCTTTTTATTACTTGTTAAGCTTTTCATCAACACTGCCTGGGCATATTTGAGGCTCCCAACCTTTCAGCCCGGACAAGGACTCGAGCAGTTATAATCCCGTCTTAATTTGGCAACTTTTGTAAAACACATAAAGGGCCCAGGGTCACTTTTGGTCGCCAGGGCTCCCCATGACCCTGTAGTCTCCAGCCTGGGCCTCCATGGGCCACTCCTCTCGGTCTGCATTCCTCTCCAGCAGTCAGGATCTTACCACTCAACTTCCCGCCCTCTGGGCACAGTCATTCAAGGCTGCCAGTGTCTGAGCCTTTGCCTTCTCCCTTCCCTCTTCAGTGTCCTTTTCTACCTTTGGTTGCAGTGCTTGGGGGAAGGGTATGCAGTGAGGAGAGGGAGGAGTCTCTGGACTAAAAGCTAGGAATCTTTAAGGGGAAAGGTTTTTGAGGTAGGAAAGATGTCTGACATCTTCCCCACTACCATTTCCATATACTGCATGCCTGGCTGAGGGGACCACGCCTGGAAAGGTGCAGGAAAATCCAAGCCTCTTAGGCTATGAGGGATTAGGGCTAGAGCCTGGCTGGAAAGAGCCCCAGGAGGCAGGAGGTGTCTAGTGCCCGCCTACTTCTCCTTCCCTCTCTATTTATTTATTTTTCCATACCGTGGATTGCGTGGGGGTCTTTTCCACCTCAGTGCCTGGCTCCTCACCACCATCCCCAAGTGTGGCTTGATATAATCACCATGACAACTGCAATCTAGGAGCATACACATAATAGAGATGAAATAGACAAAAGATTAGCATGCCATGAAAAGTACAATAAGTTTCTTATTTAGCATTTAGATAACTATCTTTCCTTTGGAGCAAGCTTCAAAGTTGAAGCCAGTTTAGACCAAGAGGATTAATTCTTTCTCCCACATGCTTCATTGAATCTCTCATTACCAAACTTTGTCTGTATTGATGTAAGATTTGATTGAAGATTAGAGCATTTAGCAAATCTTGCTTTTCTGCATGTATCAGGTCCTTTCAAGCACGGATCGCGATGCCCAGTGGTCAATACCCTTACTTTTATCCAGTGTCTGCTTCATTTAAACTTAATCAACTCCATCAATGAACTGGAACAGGGAAACGTCCCTGCGGTAAGAATGTTGTGCTTTTGTGGGATAATTCTTTGCTCTTTCCCAATCCGTTGGCGTTAAACCTAAAATTGCACTATGATGAACTTTTTTTTACTCAATATGATAATGACAATTGAGCCTGAACGCGCTGGTAGGACTTGAGAGTAGAGCAGGATCTGGCCTCCATTACCAAAACAACTTCTGGTCCTGCGATCGTCCGCCTCCTTTTGTGTGGCTTTAATACCTTTTCTTCCCTGGCATTGAATATTGCTCAGGCTGGAAAATGATGCATCTTTGTAGGGAAGGCTCATATGTCACAGCCAGAAAGTGAAACAGACCGATTGGTTGTGTGAATTATCTGACTTGCTGCAGTGAATTATTTGCACTGTTTCCCTACCTAGTCAACAAGTTCCTGAGGTATAGTAGAGATCAATCAAAACTGACAGCCAGCGTGTGAAGGCTTTACTGTGTAAATCTGGCGCTCTCATCCCAGCCATGCCGGCCCTGGCATCTGTATATCATTTTTATACTGCTACCAGTAGAGCAATTTCAAAAGTATTTGCAAGGAAAATGCGTGTCCCCATCTGTTCCTGGAAGCATAAATGTGCCACCTTCGGAGGGTTTTCACTGGTAATCATATCTTTAATGATCAACAGACTAGTGATATATATTTTTCCATAAAATGGGGTTTTCTTTACTTTATTGTGATTGGCTAGAATAAATAGCGTTTCCATATGTTAGGGAGATAAAATATAAGATTAGCAGAGGTCGTTTGTTAGATAGTAAACAAAAGAAACAATTCATTCCAAATAATCTTTGAAAAGAAGCAACGACAAAATTAAGTTGCAATAACAGAGCATCTAAGGCCCCTGATCAGAAAACAGGCCTTGTTCCTCCCTGGAAAAAGAGCCGTTTAAGAGCAGAAACTCAGAGTGTTCTAGAGGACTCTGGTGGCTTATTCTCAGAAGCAGGGGAGGGAAGGAGTAGGATAAAGAGAAGGTAGAATAATACTTATTTATTCTTTTCTGTTTTAAGGTTATATTTTCTTTCCCTTTATTTTACTTGCTATTTGCCCACCCTTACTGCAGTGGGTGGTATGTTTAGAAAGCAGGAAAATGCCAGCCTGCTGAATTCTCTTCAGGCCTACAAGATGGTAGGGGTTGTTCATGTACTTTAAAAGTTGGCTTCCTCTGTTGGAGATTTTTCTTCTTCCATAGAAAAAGGTGACTTCAGAGGGTGGGGCATAATAAGGGCCTTTATGAAATTCCAAAGCCATGCAAAAGGTACCTGGATATAGCCAAGACCTGCCAGAAAATCCCAGGAAGAGTTCTTAGTGTTCTAATCCCACCTGTATAGGTTACAGTCTGCAGATACAGTCAGTCAGGCCCCGACCACAATCCCACCTCCACACACACGGATTCTCCACATTCAGCACCTAAGAGAACACACTCCCTTCTCCCTTGTTCAGAAGCAGAAGCTCTTACTTCTATAGATACTTTTTCTTGGTGAAATTTGGAAGCTTCTCCTCTAGGAGCTCTGTCCAGAGGTTGCAACTGCCTCCTTAAGAATCTCCCATTCTGTTTTCTTTCCTGAGTTAGGAAGAACCACCCCTTCGTTACATACACAAAGGACTGATGTAATTAGTTGCAAAAGAAGAATGCCTTCAGCCTTTGAATTCTCCAGAAAATAAGTGAAGAGCATGAGTGAAGTGACTTAGACCCATTTTCTACAAGTCAAGAATTGAGAATGAGAAGGTGGGAGGTTCTTTCTAAACCTTGAGAAGAGGACCATTTAATAGGTTAACTGTTAAGCTGGTTCTTTATTCTTTACTGTATGTATTGTTATGGACTATCCCCCACCCCTTGGGATGTTGAGGGGAAAGCTCTGTGTCTTCTGTATATCTTAACTTCCCATCCCCCAACAGAATTTTTTGCTCTCTCTGAACTCCTGCTGCTCTCACTGGAGCAGGAGTGTGTCATTATTAGTTTCAAAGTAGGAAATGTTGGTCTTCAGATGGGTCTTAAGCAGAAAGTCTCTGTTAGCAGTGAGGCTGAGGCTTAGGAATAACTGACAATGCAGTAGAAAAACAGAAGATGGCCAGAAGAAGATGGGAAAGCCACTGTCAAATGATTTTCTTTTAAAATTTCCTCTTAATTTTAGAAATCTAATCTTACAGGCTGGGTTGCATGTAGGCAGACATAGATGATGTAAAATTTACAAGTAGATCACACTTTGCCTGATCTGAAACCAGCCTGCTGAATAGTATTGCAAATCTACCATAGTATTTACCATAGCATTGCAAATCTAAGACTAAAAGAAAGGGAAGTCACACCTGGGGTTTCCACATAGTGTTGTGATACACTGCAGGTCTCAGTCTTCAATGAATTTGCTTGCCACAAGGAAATTCTGTCATGTGTTATATATGAAACATGATTTGCACTCAATCCAAAAAAAAAATCAGTTTCCTGATTTCTATGTATTTTAGTTAGAAACCCACTTTGTATTGAATTTCTAGGGTTTTCTCTTTTTTTTTCTTTTACAATAGTGAAAGGAAGTTAAAAAATAAAACCTCACCAACTGGTTTTGTGTGGAAGGAATAAATCTGTGATGTTTGCTCCTTCCCTGTCCAGGAGGCTATTGCTGTTATAGTTGGGACATTGCCCACTCTGTGCTTCTGTTCTCCCAGGGTCCTGTCTAACCCATGAGCTTCTGTCAGAAACGTTGCTGTCCACCCCAGACCAGAAGGCATCTGCAGAGCTCCCCTTCGGGGCTCCTGCTGGCGGAGGCTCTGAACCATAGAACATGCATCCAAGGTTTTCCTAAACCCTGGAGTCATTTGCAGCACATAGTCCTCTGCTGCTTCAAAACTGCAGACCCTGTGCATGTGCATATCCATGACAGAGATGGAAGTCTTGGCAACTACAGCGTAAAGATGAAAAAATTCAAAAACACCCTGTGTTCAAGGTTAAAGTCACCAGCACTGACGTTGCTGTCTCTTCCCTCCACAGTCTTACTGCCACAAGCAACCTCTTCAGTCTGGGCTTATTTCACTGGTAATGTACTTAATTCCAGATAAGCTATGAGACAGCTATGTGAAACCATGTTATTTGTAAACCAATTTTATGAAAACAAAAAGCCCTCCCACCTTAGAGGAAAACATTGACTCTAAATACTAGTTCAGATATTTAAAAACATATAGTTTAATAGTGTTAATTTGCATATACTGCCTCATAATTGTAATATGTATAATAAGTATGTTGTAGTATTTGTTTTTTTTAGATGTCCCTTAACAAGACAGGGATGGGCAGGCAGCATGGTGTTTTGGAAAGAAATTCAGTTTTTAAAAAATAAGCTTAAGGAAATGGCTTTTGGTTAAGGAAAATAAACTCAACTGATAGTTAAGACCAAATGAAGTTTTAAAATTTAGTATCAGTCCTGAAATCAAATTACTGATAAAATGCCACCTGGGTCTTAAAAATGCAAAGGTGTTTAAAACGATCAAAAAATGAAAAATTTGGGGGAATTGAAATTTCCTTTTTTGTTTTCTATCACTCTAAACAGCATAGTAATAATATGTTAGATATGTTAGGTCATCCCTGGCTTTTACTGGGAATTTTCCTCTTGTTTCAGAAGGAGATACCAGGAAACAACTTACATAGTTAATAGCCTCATTCCAAAGAAGGAATTTCCAGTCAGAATTTCTACAGTCACCCTTGTCTCTGGACACTATAAAGCGACGTGCTTTAACTTTGGGTCAGAATAAGTGGGCTAAGATCTGGAGACCACGGTGGGTTTCTCCCTCGGGGGAAGTGGGAGAAGAAGTGAAGCCAGATCAGCTCTGCTGAGCGGCCGAAGCACTTTGCAGGCCCAGTGAGGAGGCGAAGCTCGGGTTTCTAGGCCGTGCTCTTCTAACAACCCCGGGTCACGGCCATCTCGGAGACGGTCACCTTGGGAGCCGGTTGCGGGTAGTCGGTGTCAGATCCCGGTCCCTCCCACCTCTCTCAGCGGCAAAACACCGGAACCTTCAGGTGCCTTCTTTCTGGATTCCCCTCCCCAAGCCGACACAGGTGTCTGGAGAGTCCACAGCTGTTCTGAGAAGCCGACGGGTCAGCCCAGACGGGGATGATCTCGGCCCCTCGGGATCCGGATTTAGGCGCCCTCCACGCCGCGGGTGGGACCGAGGCGGTACTTGGTCTCGGCCTCCAGGGCACGTGGCCCGAGGGTGCGCCCAGGAGCGTCGGTGGGTGAGCCTAGACCAAGTCCCGGGAGGCGCCACCGCGGCCTCCCGGCCAGCCCGGCCTCCGGTGCGGCGGCAGGCCCGAGCTGGACCCGGGGCTGGTCCGACCCCGGGAAGACGGTGTCCACCGGAGCACGTGCCCTGCCCAGGCCCG
>VMDR010007269.1:0-12500 GCA_007922815.1 Macrotus californicus | reverse complement strand
ATGATGCACCAGTCAACTGGGCACTTAATTTCTGGGAAAAAAAAAGGGTCATAACTTGGGAAAACTGCAGATTTTACTGGCTACTCTTTTCCATGTTATTAGGTTTTTTTTCCTCCTTGAATTTTATAAGCACAATTTGCCTTTTAAAAAATGAAAAATAATACAGAAGCCTGAGATGTGATGTAGAATTGCATATTTGTGACTGTAGTGGCACTGGTTTTTAACCACCCTGTGTTAGGAAAGCACATTCAACCAGGAA
This sequence comes from Macrotus californicus, assembly GCA_007922815.1. NCBI lineage: Eukaryota > Metazoa > Chordata > Mammalia > Chiroptera > Phyllostomidae > Macrotus > Macrotus californicus. Next base: position 12,241 of record VMDR010007269.1, on the reverse strand, counting down.
AGGAAGCAGGTATGTGTGTGTGTGTGTATGTGTGTGTGCAACGTTGCAGGCATATGAAATGATGTAGATCTTATTGAATACCAGGACTGACATAAGTTGGAAATTTGACCAGAAGTATTTCCTATCATTGAACAAAGCCCATTTTAAAAGCACTTTATGCATTTTTCAGATCTTTCCCTCGTCTCCCAAATTCACATTTGTAGTTTCTGATAAGAGGGACACAATTAGGAAAATTACCTACATATTAAAAAATGAAATTTCAGGTATAAAAATCCTACATTTCTGATAAATTTTATGTTCACTCTTTCTTTGATTTACATAGAACACTCTAAAAACAGTACCCTGATAGGGGCACACTTTTATATACATGTTATTTTTGTTTAGAAATTGTGAGCTAGTGAAGAGTGAGAATGACCTTGGCCACTGTACTTATTTACTGATAGAAATAATAGTCTTTTAATATCTGGATTCAAATGTCTTCTCTATTAATCATGCAACTTCCATACATTTCAAAGAAAGGATTTGGAACGAATGAGAACAGGAGGCCGGAGCTTCCTACATGCCCTTGTGTTTGTGTTTGTATGGAATATTTATGCAATATTCTGACTTGGCTATAATCTATAATTCCTGGCTATTACTTCAGTTGCAACTATAATTTTTAGATTAATGGTTATAATTTTGGTAAGAAATACATGAAAAGTTATATGTTCATGCTTGAAAGGAGGATCATTAAATATTCATTATAACCACTCAAATTAGTTGTCATGCTCCGTATAGCAGTTACGCATTATCATTTTACTAGTTTAGGTGCAGCAGTAAGTGAACAGCAGCATATAGCTCATATCAATAGAGGAATTTTTATTGTGGAACACAGAGAGAAATGATTTTAAAACCCATTTGACATATTTATGTTGACAAATTATTTAAAAGAATTACTGCTTTGTCAATGAACATGTTTGTGTGTTGGAGGAGGGTTGTGGCTGGATTTACTTCTAGCTGTTTAATTACTCTATGATTGTAAAAAACAGTGTTTCTTCAAGTGGTTATGAGGGAAAAATATTGAAAATACAAAGGTTGGGATATTTTAGTGTTTTGCAGACACCTAACCTTGCCATGTAAAAGCACTTTTCAGTTTTGTAAGCAGACATTGAAATCTTGCTTTTTCAGCAAAGCTTGATTGTATAATTTGTTAGTTTTTCCTATCTGGTAACAAATCTATCCATAAGAAAAAAAAAGTAAAACAAGAGGTAGATTTTTATTAATGTTGTGAGTTAAGATACATACAGATGTCTCCTCAACCCATTTTGGAAAGATGTTAAGTAAAAATAAATATGAACATATTTTAGTGCAAAAATATTTTTTTTCCTCCACATACCTTTGTATGCCAGTTCAATTATGTGAACACATTAGGACAGCCACTTTTTTTATCATGTTATATGAATCATTTCATACTCTTCAGTAATTTAAATTTGTTCCTTTTCCTTAGAAACCTCATAAATTTGATTCTGATCTCATCTAACTTCAGAGATTTCTGTCTTAAAAAGTCAAATTATAGCTGATGAACACATTTTGCATTTTCCACATTGCATCTGGACTTTTCATAATGATGGTTTATTTTATACTATTTTTTTTCTGCACAGAGAAGAGGGAAAATATATAGGTCCATGAATCAATCTAGATAATGGGGAAGGCTGAATGTAATAAATAATACAGTAACAACCCTAAACTAATGAGCTGTTGCTAAGGTACATTTCATAGGCTCATCCTCTATATAAAAAGTCACTAATAACCCCTTGGTGTAATCAGATGATAAAGCTTTGCCATAAGGCAACACCTGTGCAATTAGAACCGCAGATTCTTTTGCACGTTTCATTAATTTCAGGCTTTTGTAAAGGCACAATGACTACACTAATAATCTAGTCTACTTGACTCCATGTCTACCGGAAACTAAGTGTCTAATTAGATAAAGGTAATTAATTAGAGATAAATGGAGCTAATCAGGCTCAGTTAACACTAATTCTCTGAATTAAGACATTTTGGGACACCTACTATCCCGCTGACTTTGATATTTTGCATTAAAAATAGGTTCTGGAGGAGTCAGAAAATAGTGGCATTTGAGAATTGAGCAGTCTTCTGATGGCATATTTAGGTATCTGAAGCTAAAGGAGAGTTTTCTTTTATATTGTGCTATTGCACTACATTTCTATTGCAGCTTAAATAATTCACTTTGTAGTTATTCCAATCTGTGCTGGTATCCATATATAGTTTAATAATCTTTGCTATCATTTTTGTTATCCGTCTAGCCCACCAATTGAAAATCACAAGTTGTTTCCTCTTAAATGAAGACTTAACTTGTTACATTAAGGAAATGTCAAGACTCATCAGACTATATCCTAAACTTCTGATACTTTAAAGAGAACAAACACCTAAAATTTTGATCCTTTAATTCTGATTCTTCAAAGAGAACAAGCCTCTGCTTTGCAGCATTGGACCGAAAATTCAGTGATGGGGGAAGGAGCATGGGCTTTGAAGTCAAAAGACCTGAATTCAAATTTCTGCTCTCTCCTTTGCTGAATGAGTGATCTTAGACACTTAATGTCTCTGAGTTCCTTTGACTGTAAAATAGAAGTAATACTTACACTAACTTGACATCATCATTGTGAACATTGAGTGAGGTAACTATTTGTAAAGTTTGGTTATTTGTTACCTGTTATGCTGGAATTGAACACAACCTGGCACCATATCTTGACTGACTATAAGATTAATTATCAAAATGTTACATTTTCATTTCAACTCTAAGATAATCTTTGGGCTAAATTTATATATATGGCAGGGGAGAGATGAAGAGTTTTCTCCCAAAGAGTCAAATCAGGGGGGAAAAAAATTCCTAAAATTTTGTACTTGGAGAACGTGAATTTATCTGCTTGGGATTTTTCTACGCTGAAATAATTAGCCCTCTTGGCAAGTTCTTCCACAGTCCATGTGGAATATAGAGTTTTCCCCAAAATTGAACTCTAGGGTGGAGCTTAAGATGACATTTTGAATCTTCTGTAATTTTTCTGGAATATGCCCCCTCCTCTTTCTGGTCTCTGTCCCAATTTATCTGGATTACTCCTAGATTACTCCATTAGTCTCCTAACTAATATCTCTGCTTTCATTGCTTTCTCCTGAAAGTCAGTGTCGTCAACTTAATTCTCCTCCCAGGACACTTTCTTCATTCTGCCTCTTGTCAACATAGCAAGAAGATTCCTTGTTAAACTAAGACTCTGTCGTGCCGGCAGTCAGAGCAACTGTATCTAGTTCATATTATTTATTCCAGCCTTGTTCTTCACCACATTCATCTTTTAATGCTCTTGTCCTAACCCGAAAACCATTTTCTTCTTCTTTCAAGATATATTTCAAATCCCGCGTCCTCCCTAAGGCCTACTTTGGCAACCCTGGCAACACCAAGAGCATTCTCATCTCTGAAGGCCCACAGCAGCTCTCAATGGCACTCTGTTGATGAGATATCTGAGGTCAGGAACCGTGTCTTTTTCTCCTTGTGTGTGAGGCAAACCTTGCTCGCCACCCTCTTCCCCAAGCCCAAGCCTTCATAGAGTGTAACCCTCCAGGAGATGCAGAACAAAACAATACATGGATGTAACTCACCTGTGAGGTGTGGCTTGGTCTGGCCCTTGGCTAGTCAGGTTGACATAGTTTTTTAGTAACCCTGGGACTCTTTGCCCACTCGAGGCTGGGTTCAGTCCTGGGCTGAGCCTTCCTATTTGGAGACAAGATTGCGTTGATGAAAGGCCTGCTGTGTGCCCCTGAGGCTTTTGTGTGTGGCTTGTGGGGTTTAGGCTTTTGTAACATGCAATGAGAGCATACCAGAAAGTGACCTGCTCCACCTCTCAGGAAAAGCATTTCTTTTTTTTTTTTTTTAAAGATTTTATTTATTTATTTTTAGAGACAGGGGAAGGGCGGGAGAAAGAGAGGGAGAGAAATATTGATGTGCAACAGAAACATTGATTGGTTGCCTGTCATATGCCCCCACAACTGGGAATGTGCCCCAACTGGGAGTTGAACAGAAGACCTTTCGGCTTGCAGGATGACGCCCATCCCACTGAGACACACCAGTCAGGGCCATTAATATTTCTTGACAATTAGAATGTCCAGCAAGCAATGATATTACTTCCCCAGCAAACATTTTAGTAATGGGCTGAGCAAACATGGGCTGAATTAGTGTTCATTAGAGACCTGTCGTGGAGCTTTTGGTGTATGTTCTATATAGGAAGTTTTTCATGGAGAGTCTATGCCCAAAAAGTTGAAACATGTATGAATTAGATGTCCAGATTCACCGATTATGGTTGATGCAAAAGTTTCCACAATTTCTTTCCTTGTATCTACACCCTTTGGTAGCACACTCCCTACACTGACTCTTCGCTTGGCTGCGTGATTTGCCTTGTCAAGTGTACAGAGCTTGCTCTCAGGCTGCTCTTGGAATGCTGAACACCCTTGTGAGTGAGCCCAGGCTAGTCCACTAGATTGTAACAGACATGTGGTCCAGTATCTCCCTTTTCCCAGCCAGCAGTCATTGAACCCTAGAAGTCAAGTGGCCTAACTGACCAAGAGCTGATCACAGAATCAAGTGTAAATCCAGGTGAGACCAGCAGAATGATACACAGAATTGAACTAAATGGTTATTGAATTAAGCCTTACATTTTGTGGTCATTCAATATACAATAATAGATCATTAATACATTGGTTAGGCTATCCATTTCACCACTTAAATTTAGAAGAAATCCAGAGGACATATAATATTTGGTCTCTAATCTTAGAAGATAATAGAAGCAGGAAAGTGATGGGATCATCAAAAGAAATAGGGAAGCAAAGAAGTCTTCTCAGTCTTGGGAAATAAGAAAATGGGTTCAGATTTTATTGTTTTGTGTTCGTTCAGATCAAGTTCAAGTCAGTACTTCTAGAGAGGTGTTAGGCTGGAGTTGAAGATATGAATGTAAGGGATATCTGAAGTTGTGGGATAGGATAGGAATGCAGAAAAAGGCTGGGGATAAAACGTGGTGGGACTCCTAGTTTCAGTGGCCTGCAGGAAAAGAGGCAAAGGAGTTAGAGAAGGAGGGACAGAGAGGTGGGAAGCGCAGGATCATGTAGTGGAAGCTCAGGCTGGTGAGAACTGCAGGTGAGTGGTCAGCAGAGCCCATTGCTAGAAAGGACAAGCATGACAATAATAGTAACTAATAGTTAAAGTGCAATTTATCACTTATAAGGCCCATTTACATACCTCTCATTTCAGTCTAGAGGCATAGAGTCAGGATCATTTTGGTGCCCATTTGTAGATGACAAAACAGGCATAGAACCATTAGGTACTTTACAAATATTACCCATCTGGTTAGATGGCAAGTTGCAAATGTCTTTTTTTTTTTTAAGATTGTATTTATTTATTCTTAGACAGAGGGGAAGGAAAGGAGAAAGAGAAGGAGAGAAACATCGATGTGTGGTTGCCTCTCACACCCGCTACTGGGGACCTGGCCTGCAACCCAGGCATGTGCCCTGACTGGGAATTGAACCAGTGACCCTTTGCTTCACAGTCTGGCGCTCAGTCCACTGAGCCACACTAGCCAGGGCTCAAATGTCTTAAAATGCATTCTATTTTCACTTATAAGAGACCACTAGAACTTTAGTTGGATCTGGCAAGAGTAAAGTTAAAATCAGCCTTTAAATAAGCAGTTTCAGGAGAGCTGGGGTGGGGTGTGGTGGAGTAGGGTAGGTTGGGTAGGAAAATTCTGGAACTGTCTTCGTAAAGCATTGTCCTTTCTGAGCAGAAACTTAATTTTGTGATGGAAAAAATTATTTGCCTTAGGATAAGGATCCTGCATGGTGGTATGTGTGTATGACAGTGTGTACATACTGGGCAAGAAGAGGTACCCTGGGCAAGAAAGAGGAAGTCTGGGACCTGAGAGACTGGGCCTAGGAAGTGAGTGGCACTGAAATCAAGTCAGTCATTCACTGTTTTGTCTGGGACCCAGGGCTGTCCTGAGAGGTGGAGCAGAGGCCCTCTTCCATGGAGGAGATCCTGATTCAAAAGGACCTTCTCACCCTGTTCCCAGAAATTTACCATCCGGACTTCCTCCCAGTGACTCAAGGCTTCTGATTACTGCTTCAAGAAAGATGCTTCTGGGAGGAGTAGACCAGTAAATCTTAGGGTTTACTAGACTTACACGAGGAGGATGAGGAGACAGGAGGAGAAACTTACCTCTGGATACCAACAGAATACAGAAAGAAAACAGAAATCACCCAAGCTTACCGCATTCCTCACATCCTGCTGCTAATGAAAGAAATTTTCTGTACATGCTCTCAAATCTCTCTCACCTTAATCCCTACCACCAGCATAATCACTCAACTACTCTCTCAAGGTGCCTGGTACATTATCAGCAATCAATAAATATATGGATATATGAATAAATAGCTTCCTACTGTTCTTTGCTCCCAGGTTTGGACCCCTGCAACCCATTTGTCAGCATGCTGCCTCCCTAATGATTCTTCTAAAACCCAGTTTGATCTATACAGAGAGTTTCATGGCACCTGGTTACTTACAGGATCCAATCCAAACTACTTAGCTTGGAATACAAGGTCCTTTGTGATCTCACTCCTGCAGCCTGTCCCCTTTCCAATCTGGCATCTCACAGAAAACTCCACGCATGTAGGTACATGATGACACACCCCCAGAGCGACCCAACCATAATAAGCTACTTCTAGGTCCATGATCACCTGAGATGTTTTATACTATATCTTGCCTGTTTCTTCCTGTAATACTCTCTACCCCATCCTATGTCTACCTGGTAAATGTCTATATGTCCTTTCAAGGTCAGTTTAAGTGACTCCCTCTCAATAAAGCCTTTGTGAACTCCTTATTGAGGTGCCGATCTCTTCTAGTTGCCCTCCCTGCATCTAGCTGAGTTGTAGCATCTTTCACAATGGAAGGACATTAATTTGTAGACATGAATATCTCTCCACCAGATGATCATACCCCTGGAAGGCAGGACCACTTATATCTTATTTGTTATTATATCTTCACACCAAGCATCTATTATACTCTTAATAAATGTTTAATTGAGAATTTAGGCTGAGATTACTTAAGGCCAAATTCCCTTCCTTCTTCCTTTCCCCAAGAAGTGTCCTGATATAGCATTAATACAGTTACTTTCTTTGTAAAACAAGAGCATCATTATAACTATAAGTCTTTTTTTGGAGTGACTAGCTAAACATCTGGCCCCAGAATGAAACCCTACAAAGGGCCATCCACTTCCACTCTTTGCTTCTGGAAAAGCCCTTGAACCCCATGTCTAGTGTGTGGGAGGGTGCACCTTTCCCCCGCATGGGCTGTTGGGCAGGAGGCAGCCTTTGTTACTCTTCTAAGTGTGCCTGGATATTTATTTCCATCTGGCTTTGGAGGGGTGGGCGAGTAAGACCCACTGGAAAGACGCACAGGAGCTGTGAAGATCCCGCACATGACATCGTTTCTGCTTCCTCTTGTCTTAGAGGCTTTTGTTTGCTGTTTACCTGAGATTTTTCTAGATGGGCTTCCTTGTGGTGTAAGTTCCACCTATTATCTGGTCTATAATTCAGTGAGTTCACAGATACAACTATTTTCTAAAACTGCCCAGCAAGGTGTCCCCAAAATAGAACCTCTGTCCTTAAAGGCAGCAGTAAGTTTTCCCTTCTCTTCAGGGGTTCCTGAAAAGCCAGTAGGCTGGCTTTGATGTGACCTACATAGTCTAGTGCCTTTTTAGGAAAGAATGCTCTCTCTCCACATTATTCATAGAGACAGAATCAGCTCTTCAAAAGGGAAATTGAAGCAAAACAAATAGCATGGGGGTTGATGAACTTCAGCAACCACTGCCCTCAGCCTCCGAAGATGATGTTCTGAAGTTTCTTCCACTGGGCAGCTTAATATCGAAGGGAGCAGATTCCTAGAAACCTAATCAACTGTGTGCCTGGAGCCAAATGTGTGCCTCCAATGTGTGCCTCCTGGGTGATTCTACAGAACCCAGTTCTTTCCTCCTGGTCTAGTGTAGACCACACACTTCAGTGAACAGCAAGTGCCTTTCCCATTGGTGGACCGACATTACCAAAGGCCAAAAAGTACCCGAATCTCAAAAACTTGCTGAGGTAACTGAGTCAGAGCTCCAAATACTGGGTAAGACTCAAACAACATTTTGGTCTCAGTTTTACACTTTTTTTGGTCATGTTCTGTCAATTATTATAGAGGATTTGTGACTCAGTTATATCCCCTTATCAAGTGAATGTTTCTATTGAGCTATTGATTATTTAACAAACCACAGACATCTGGCAGAAATAAAGGGTTTATTTGAAATATTTCTTCACAGGAAAAATACATTTTCCTTCTTGCACACTGAAAGACTTTGCATAAGTGTTCTTACAGGCTAGCTAAGCAAGGGGAAGCATTGTTGTGAGAGAAATTTAACTGCATTGCAGTTGCCAGATATTTAATACTTTAAAGAGGAAGTTCTAAAATTTAATAGGTGATTTTATTATTTCTCTTTGGATATAATTAACTAGGGATGCACTGTCAACTGCTTTATTCTGGCTATTGAAATGGATTTTATGGTTTACACTGGGGAAAAAAATTCTGTCAGACCATGGGCCTCTCCCTTGGTGCACATTATTAGAGTCTTTTTAGAGACAAGCAAGCAATTTTGCTGTCATTGGTCTTGTTCAAATAGAGTGTGTTTATCTATGCAATGCTCTTGGGAACAGGTGTCAAAAAAGGATCACCAGTTAGCAGCTGACATAGCTCCTGCATACATGTTGGAAAAGCTCTTCAAATAGCAAATGAACGCCCATATTTCATCTTTTATGTGGCTGATAAAATGTTATATCATTAAGTCAAAAGAACATATTTGTCCCATCCAAGTTGAGTTTAGGACTGGTTCTCACTTCTAATACAAATGAGGGCCCTGCAGCTCCACAGAGCATGCTCTGCAGAAACCAAGCCGCCATTTGGGATTGAGGGAAAGCAGGCCTTTACACATTGAACGCTGTCTCTTTAATGGGCTGTCAGCACATTCCCTGTCAGTTCCCAGATATTGAAGTACGAAGTGAGTACATAGAAAGCCAAGTCTTTCTGCATGTTTAGTTTAGCTTGTGGACTGTTTATGTCAAATACCAAATTTTCATCTTTCTTCTATCAAATCAAGGAGTCCACTCATGTACAGAATAAATAAATGTTGAGCAACAAACAGTGAATACACAGCAGGCACTAATCAGGACTCCTACAAAAAAGAATACAAAACAAACAAGGTACCTGCCCTCAAGGAATTTCCATTCTGGAGAGGATGCTTAATGAATGAGGAAGTAGAAAACCTAATCACAAATCAGAAATTCTATGGGAAAAAAAAGAGATATAGTGTTGAAGTCAGAGAGAACTGAGGCCTCACTCAGTTTTCTTATGTATAAAGTGTAAATAATGAGACCTTTACAGAGTTTGAGGATTCAATGAAACAAGACAAGGTAGGGACATTCCTAACGCAGGGTTCAGTATGAGGTAAGAGATCAATTGTACAACTGAATGCATGGGGAGGATCCATGGTGTGTTTATCGGTGACTCAAAAATTATGTAAGGGTCCCCCATGGCTGAAATTCAGTCTTCATATTTTGAAATCATATATTGATGTCACAGAGAACATGAACTAGTTTTTCTTGTCATTTATTTAGTTTCTCCTAAATTATTCCTCTAGTATTTTGCTTACAAATTCTTCTCGCTCCTTTGAATGGCATAGTTGTTCTTGGGACTTTTTAAAAGAACTTCTCACTGTGTATACTCACTCTCTCCCTCTACTTTTATTGGAAGTTTAGATTCCTTTATAAATTGCCTGAGTCCTAGGATTCTTTTTCACCTCCTGCGAGCTAGAGAGATCCTCAACTTGGGATATCCTACATACCAGAGATTTATTAACCACTTGCTATGTGCCCGAATTTATTTAATCCTTGAGCAGCCAGCCTTGTGAAGTGAGGTGGGTAGTATCATTTGCATTTTTTTAAAGATGAAGAAACAGAAGCTGAAGGAGGTTAAGTAGCTTGCCCAGGGTTTTAAAGCTAAAGAGTGATATAGACAGACCTTGTACTTGTGTCAATTATTTCATTAATGCATTTATTGAGTACCTGCTATGTTCCAGGGGTAGGTGATGATGATATATCATTAAAGGAGACAGATGTGGGGGAAACGAGCAGTGAAATAAGTAATCAGAAGCAGGCGGATGCTGTGAAGGAGAGACACCGGAGGAGAGCGGGAATAGTGGCAGGAGGACCTACAAACTGCAGGCTTCTGTGTGGAAAACCACTAACTTCCAAAGGGTGAGGTAAGCCAAAAGGTGTTTGGGGGTGCTGGTCGTTGGGTGTGAACTGCTTTTGCGGCAGCCCTAGAGGTGAGAATTCCTGTGTGCAGTGGTCATCTTAGACACCAGCAATGGCAAGCGGGGAAAGCAGCCTCCATAGCCGGAGCTGTGAAACAGCTGAGCAAACCAAATGACACAGGTAACCACGAGTGAGTTTTATAATAGGGCATTCTTGGCCTCTAGAACCTTCTCTTGCCTCAGTCTTGCTAAATCCTCATCCTTTCTAAGCTGCTTTTGACAGCATAACAGAATCGGGAGAGGCTGAAGTGAAGATGTATGGTTCTCTGACTTTTTCCTTAAGCAAAATAGAAATGACAGTTCCTGTCATTTTGTATTATCTGTGTCTCCTTGTTCTCATTAGTGTGGATAATTAAGAGCTAAGGATAAACCCTCTTTTGTGTTAAAATACTTTTTTTCCCCACTAAAGCATAATATCTATCGCTCTTTCCTCCCCTCTATGAATGATACAAGCAAGCACAGAAAACAATCCCATACCATGCATTAAATAAGCAAACCTCTAAACTACCCCCATTATTTAGTGAGAGGATTTTTTTTCCTGAATCAGATGTTGACCATAATGGTCAAAATAATCCTTGGCACTTTCTCTAAGCTTGCTCATTATCATTCAATATGTTCAACAGAATTATTAAATTTAAAATAATATGGTGCACCTGGTTGAGATGAAGGTGAGAGATTTGGCTTCCTGTCTCTTCGTTAAGGATGAATTCAGCCCAAGGGTGTAGTATGAACTTGGCAAATAGCATTATAATAGTGAGAGAATATTGCCTATTGGGTAGCAGGAGTTGATGATTAAATTTAAGTGTGTACTGTCCACATAAAACAAATAATGCTCTTTTTTTTTCTAACTTTTACTGTGAACATTCATCACTGGTGCTGAAGATGCACAGTTGTTAATTATTGTGTTTTTAACTTGTAATATACTGTAAATTTTGTATAATACTACAGTGACCTTATACAGAATAGAAGAGATGACAGGAGGCCTATAATTATTGTATAGAGAAGAAATGCCTATAATTATCTACTATTTTTAGGACCAGCATGCATGGCCTCTTAATTTACATAAGCTTTAGACATTCACACATTTTCTGTCTTTGCTTGTGGATGATAAATTTTGTTCAAATGAAATCAGAAGACACACTGTTAGATGAGGAGTTAGCCAACTGGGAGCTTGATTACAATGAACAACACGAGCTTTGGTGCCAGCTAAAAAAGGGAGCATTTATTTGCATAGGATTTGTTTAAGGGAGGATTCAAAACATTAAAAAAAAATTCTACACCATATTACTATATTGGAGCTTGATAACGTGTGATTATTTTTTAGAGAATTGGTTAAATTATCTTGTGGAAAAGCATTAACCTAACAAAGAGAAAACCCCTAGGATATTTATCACATGTAGGGTGATTATGACAGCATGTTCTTATTAGAGATGAATATTTTGCACTCATTAAGGTTACCCCCTTGAGTGCTCAAGGATGCAAAGTGCATTGCAGTAAAGCGCTATAGTTCTATTGTCTTGTGAGCACTTGCTGTTGGCTGCGGGCTTTCGTCCCAAGTAAAAGGGCCTCTTTAAAATACCCAACCCTGGCAAGACCTGTATCAGAGCCACTGGGCAAATGGAACAGACCGGGAGGTTTTCAGTTCAAACACTCCAAGAATTGAGAGTGATATCGAGAAATCTCTGGTTTCCTAGGGATAGCGGGTGGGAAAGGTGGATGGACTAAGTCCCTGAATAGTCTACAGGTGAGCCCCACTTGAAGGAAATTTGATACACAAGATTCTAAACTGAAACTATAAGCAAACACGAACT
>VMDR010007268.1:0-41380 GCA_007922815.1 Macrotus californicus | reverse complement strand
TCGATAAGGTAAATTTTTGTAACTTGTCATTACTGACATTTTCAACTGTAGAAAGTGGTGAAATGGGCTCTTTACCTTATAAACATTATTACATAGCTTCAACAGTTAGCAGTTTTTGCCACAATCACTTTATCTAATGCTTGTAGATTTTTTTTACTGAGATATTTGAAACAAATCACTAGCATATCATTCTATGTAAATACTTTTACATATATCTTCTAAAAATAAGAATGCTTTTCTACATCAGCACAATAGCGTAAGTTCACCTAATAAAATGAATATCTGGCCATTGTTCATTTTTTCTCAATGTTCTCAATTTTTTTCTTATGGCTGATTTAACTTGGGATCAAAACAAACCTTATTCATTGCAGGTTGGCTATGTCTCTAAAATCTCCTTTAATCTAGAAGAGCCCCCTTATTAGCCCTACTACCGTTGTAGAAGAAACTGAATCTGTTATCTTGGTATGGATTCCTCTGTTTCACATTTGTCTTTTTGTCTCCAAACGGTGTCACCTATCTTGTCTTTCTCTACCCTCTGTGTTTCTTATAAATGGTCACCAAAAGCTGGGGCCTCCTCCCTGGGGTTTTAGAAAACAAAAGAAACCACAATTTTTTCATTTATTTTTATCCAAGCAACTTCCCTATCAAAGACATGGTTGAGGCAAAAGCTTTACAATAGCCACATCACTTGTGTTTCTGTTTGTTTCTGTCTTTGTCAAGGTCTTAATTTTGTTGTCTTTGTAATCAATTTCAAGGTCTCTTTCCTTTGGCCTGTAATTCTTTAGTGGGGCTGGAAGTGCCAGCAGTGAAGGGTGATTGCTACCAATTTCTCCTAAAGCAACAGGGTACTTCCTCCTCCATCATTTACCCAACTCTTCTTCACTGAGGAAACATTGAAGAAAAATATGTCACTTTGGGAACTGTTCATTATTTCCGCTGTGGGAAACGCAAAAAGAGACTGTCTGTCATCTCTGTGCAAAGCCACACACTAGAATCCTCACATTTTGCTCAACTGTTTAAAGCCTCCTCTAACTCCCTGATGTTTTATTAACTGGGGTCTTTATTTCAGGATACTGTCTGCATTTCCCTTCAGGTCACTAACACCTATACATTGTTTTTTTTAATTAAATAGTTTTAAATATATACAGAGGAAGTGGTAAATCTTCCTTGCTAGAAGCAAGCATTATAGCTACTTTCTTGTGGATCTCTTCATAGATTTAATAACTTGTATTTAAGTTAAAATGGGTTGCTTCATTTTATTTATGATTTTTTTAAAGAAACAAAATACTTGGGGCAAAGTTCCACATAGATTTTACAAGATTTCTCTAAATCTAATTATGAGCATTAAGAAATTATTTTTCTGTTTTAAGTATATATCTAAAACCTACGTGTATAGGTTTAGTGATATTCAGTAAAGAATGAAATGTATTTATCAAGAGTATAACAACTAACTGTGATTTTTAAAGTTTATTTTTTAAATTTAATTTAACATGATAACAGAAAAGTCAAGCAATACAGTACAATATAAAGAAGAAAAAAAAGACACCCCAAATCTCACTACCAAATAACTCATTCTTAACAGAAAGAGTTAACTTCTTTTAGCTAGAAACATGATTTCTTAGTTATAAAGGACCAGCCATTACTCTCTATCACAGGCGGCAAACACAAGGTCCGCGGGCCAACTCCGGCCCTCCACCTTGTTTCTACCTGGCGGTGGCACCGAGCTCCTTGCCCCTAGTTAAGGAGTAGTTACATTTATATAGTCCTAAAGTTACACTCGGCCCTTTGAAGGCAACCTCGAGGCTGATGTGGCCCCTGGTGCAAATGAGTTTGACACCCCTGCTCATTTCTAAAACCACTCTCTACATTCTTACCTGCCTGAATAATTGAGGCTCGTAGTGAAAAACAACACTGTCAACTTAGAACTGAAATGGAGGTGTTTTACCATTTCATTCTTTCCCACTGTTTCCATGGGAACTTGACAGTTATGACAATAGAAGAGGGAAATGATGACTGTTATACAAAGATAAAAATGGTCACAGGCTTAAATACTTAGGATTATACAGCACTTAAAAAGCACCATGGAATTAATATTTGGCTATTTAAGCAGTTAAGAGAAAATTAAATTTATATTTAGCACATAAGCTTAAAAAAAAGTAGATTAACCAGGCTGATGTTGATTCTGTCAAGTTTCTGTTTGTGTGATGTGTCTCTGCCTTTAATAATGAAAAGCTAAATATTGGAAGAACATTCAATTAATGACGTTCAATAGAAAAAAATAGGAAAAAAATGGCAATGGAGCTATCAGTGGTAAGAAATTTGAAAAAATATTTTCCTATGATGTTCTTACCAACTGGCAGTATTGAAGCATTTTAAAGAAGCTATATCCAGGTAATAATATGGTCATATTTGAAATAAGATATAACAGAATATACTGTCCCAAACCATCAGCCATGAGCATCAAGGTGAAGAGCACCTTTTACTCTCTGAGCTAATTAGTGTGAAAAAGTTAGGGAGACCTTCCTTACAGTGACACTTGCTATAATGAATGACTGTGGGTCTCATCCACTTCAAATGGAATTTAGGGAAAGTACAAATTTAACACTTAAGATAAGTGCTAGAGAAGCTTTACAAAAATGAATGTTTAGATGGTTTTGCGATGACAAACAGATCACTTTATTTGTTGAACTGATATTGATATCATAACCCCTAAATCAGTTACATAAAAAGAGAAATGAATGCAAAATGGAAGATAGCTAGTGTCCAAATAACTCTGAGTGGAGGACATTTAATGCCTCTTGTTTGCATGTTTGCTTGTTTCCTCATTAGCTCAGCTCCATTCATGGAATTTTATTTTGTTTGGAAGGTACCTAGAACCAAAATGAAGGCATTGCTTTTTAGCCTAGTTCCCAAGTAAATGTGTTTGCAGACACAAACTGTGTGGAACAAAGAGCAGATATAATGTATCAGTAACTGTTCTTAGTGAGGTTGACCTCAATAATTTAGTGAGTCGGGTTCTCCCCTAAGTAGCAGGCTTGGAAGTGGCTGAGGACCTAAGTCTCTGAACTTCCAATCTTATGTTTATTTTTACCATATAGATGCAGCAAGACTGGTGCTAGGTTTACTTATGTTACTGGACGATTCCAATCTACAAGTGTGTTTTTAAAGCTCTGTCATTTTTTATTTATAACGTTTTGAAATGTGGCTAATGCTTTTTATTTTTTTAAGTTTAATTAAATTTTAGTTTAGTGATCACTGAGAAATAACACCTCACCTGTCTGAGCACATTCTTACAAATTTACAATTGCAGAGTATCTGAATACTATCAATTTTTATTTTGATTATATTATTGGATTAATTATATAACCATAATAAAATTATCTAAATTAAAAACTAATAGTTACTTAGATATTTGTTAATGATGTTATGTGTATATATATTCATTGGGTATATCCAGTGAAAATTCCACCCCAATTACTTTTGTGGTTCAAGTTAAAGTTACAGAGAAAATATAAATTTGTTTTAATTAATGACATGTGTAATGGTTGATTAAATATGCAGAGAAATACTAAGAGGATCATAATTGAATCCTGTCTTTAACATCATGATTACTGAAATGATGCATTAAAAGACTCTGTAATTCAAAATGGAGGTGTTGCAAACATATGAGAGGAAAAGAATGCTCAAAATGGAGTGAGGTAGAGAAGAAATTAATTAAAACAAAAATTAAAAAAACAAGGCTCACCAGCTTCTGCAGTAGTTATCTGAAACCCATCTATTTATCAATAAGGAAAGGTATTTGTTTTGGTTTGAGGAAAGCAGGAGTTTGGGGAATTCTCTAAAGAGACTCCAGGGTGTTAGTTAGCTAGTAAATTAGGCATGAACTTACTAAGGTGGCATGGTACTGCGGCAGTAACAGAGTTGGTAATAAGGGGAGTTTGGGGAGCCGATGGATTCTGTAAGATGTAGGAGATAATAGTAGGAATGAAATGTCCCTGGGAAAATGATTTTCAAAATACTTGATATAATTGGATCAATGTTTCAAAATCTCTTTACAGTAAGTTATTATGATAGTGTCATGTTGAATAAATTCACTGATTATATGCTAATTATGTTATAGACAGTAATTAAAAATAGTATAAAGTATCCACAGAATTTCTTTCTATAGCATTAGTGAAATTGTGTCTCTAGGTCTATGTACATTTTAGGTAATAACAATAATAATAACAATAACAATAATAATAGCAGCAATTATAGTAGCAAATGAGATGGAGGTGCTTGCTCATGCCAGGTTCCCTAAAAACTTGTTAGGAAGACACTTACATACTTTCCATTTTATAAATTAGGACACTGAAGCACAGAGAAGTTAACTAGCCTTCCCAAGTCATTCAGCTGGCAAGTGGACTTCATTCACCGTACACAGAAATATGTCTGAGAATCAGAGGGAGGTAATTACCGGAAAGCAATTCTTCAGTTCATTAATCAGGAAATAAGATAGTGCTTCTATTTCACCAACTTCAGGAAAACAGTGTCTTTAAATTTAATTCAGTATCTCTCTGGGACCTTTCCTCTTGGGACTGTAAATCAGAGTAGCGGAAGACAAATTGGAGGGTTTTCTTTTGGTTGACATTTGTTTTATTTTGCTTTGTTGATTATTTTTTTTTGTGTGTGAAGAAAGTGTTAGAAGAAGAACTGAAATATTTATCAGCTTTTAAAATAATCTCTTTCTAGGTGTTCATGCAGTTAGTTTCATAAGTGGGAGATTATATATATATAAACATGATGTTATACCATTGCTTTTTGATATGCTACAATTTTAAAAAGTAAAGTTTATCAAGACAACAATTATAAAATTCCCAGCTGTATTAATATCGAAATAATTTTGTTTTACACATGGAGTGACAACTTGAAAAATAAACCGGGGTTTTTTTAGTGGTGGTGGGGCAGATTTTCTCAAGATGCTAGAAGGATGTCCAGGAAACCATCAGCATTCATAACCTGAAGTTCACCTCCAACCCTTGTGTGATCACAGAGGCAAACTGGATGATGTCTGGTCAGCAGGAGGAGCCCATAAGCAAAGGTGGTCCAGACCTTCCTTGCTTTTCTTCTGTCAAAGTTGACGCTGCCCAAAGCAGATACATGTTTTTGGTTATTTTAAGAGCCAAACTGTGTTGCTTGTCCACTGTGTGTGGGAATTAAAATGACACCTGATATTAGTCAAACTATTTTTCATTTGAAAAGCTTTCAGAAATTATTTCAGAAGCACAAAAATATTGCCATAATTTGTCAACAATATACCACAAACATTTTAGCTATTCATTCTCCAAAGCTTTAAAATTAATAACCTTTTCTTAAATATTATTTTTCTTTAAAATTTCCAATAAGATTCCAAAATATTAAATTACACATCACTTTAGAAGCTCCATAATTTTTTAAACATAAGGTTTTTTTTTCAGTTTTTGTATAGAATTTCAGATTGTGTGTGTGTGTGTGTGTGTGTTTATGAACAGAGTTAAGTAATCAGTACAGTTAAGTAAGCAGCTCTGAGCATTCTGAGCTGAACCTTGGCTTGTGGGAGAATTTCTAAGTATGTGAAAGATCTGGACCCTTTCTTTTGCATTCGTGAAGCATACCCCCACTCAGCCTGAGAGATGAGCTCATTGTTCTTCCCTGGAGGCTGGATGAAAATGAGTAAACATGTCAACCAAGGACAAGCTTATACCAAGTGACTCTACTTCTCCTTGTTTCCAAGCCTGTTTTGATATAGTCTGAATGAAAGTCACAGAAGAGAAATATTTATATACAGCAAGTATTATGTCCTTGTAAATACTATGGAAAAAAGCCTCATTAGTTAAAATAAGTACCCAGGTACTAGTCACAGCCATGCACTCGAACTGTCTGTACTCAGGTATCTGTTCTAGCTGTTTTCCTCGCCAAATCAGAGCACCGCCGGGTCAGTCCAGTTGAAAACTTCCACGTAGTCCCCAAATAGCAGGGTAGTCACAATGCATCATTACCTTATCTTCATAAAACTTTAGAGATGGGAGAGAGAGTTCAAAGTCCAATTTCTTCATTTCACTTGAGATATGGACTGCATAGTCACTTTAAACTAGACTTTGGAGACTTATGAAAAATGACTTTTGAATATTACTATACCCACAGGTGAAATATTGAACTGGTACAAAAGCTTTTCCCAGCCAGTGACAGGTACTCTGTGATGCTTAATGTATTTTTCTGGTCACTGGCCTGCCATTAAGAGCAGTGATGGAGTTGATTTACAATATGGTGCTCATGTGAATGTCTTTGGGCTGCTTTTTACTCTCTGGGAGAACACAACTTCATTTTATCACTCATTTCAGTTAATATTTGAGTTTGATTCTTCTATTTACATAACTCTGACAGTAAAAGAAAAACACAATGTTATAAATATTCAAGTAGTTTGTGATATTTTGTCCATGTATGACTCAGCTACTTTATCGTTTTCCAGATAGATACACATTAAAACTCGAACATCTATAATATACAGTTTTGAGATAATAAATTCAAAAACTGCATCTCTTAAGGGTATAATTACTTAGTTGCTATGCAGTGTGATAAATATTTGTTCTGTGGAAAGAAATAATTTGAGAACTTCACTGGTGACTGATACACCTTGTTTTTATGTCCTAGCATCCTGAAAAGGATCCAAAGAAATTGTGTTTACAATGGTGCCCACAGTATAATCTAACTGAACAGAAAGGAAAATGATAATTTTGTAATGTCTGCAAATGAGTTCAGGAAGGAAGAAACAATAAGCAAAGACAACCAAGAAAATCCGTAATAATTACAGTGACAATGAAAGTAGTCACGATGTTGTGTTAGTTTCCTGTGGTCGATGTGACACATCACCACAGACTGGACGGCTCAAAACAGGAGACCTTATCCTTTTACAGCTCTTGATCCTGGAAGTCCGGAATCAGTTATCATTCGCCCCAGTCAAGGTATTGGTTGGTCCATACTCCCACCAGGGGATCTAGTGGGGAGTCTGTTCCTTGCATCTTCCAGATTCTGGAGGCCACTGGCATTCCTTCATTTGTGGACACATGGCTTTGATCTTTGCCTCCATTTTCAAATTGCCTTTTCATGTGTATGTGAAAGGTTACTCTAGTTCCCTCTTATGAGGATGCTTGTAATAGCTTTCAGGATCCTCATAGAAAGTCAAAAATAATCCCCGCATCACAGGATCCCGGATGTAAATCACAACCGTGAAGACCCTTTTTCAAAGTCAGGTAACATTTACAGGTTCTAGAGATTAAGACCTGATATTTTGGGTTGACCCTTTTGCATCCTATCAAGGGCAGGGAGCTGGCTGAGGCAGCATAGCGTATCACAGCCCCTTCTCTCTCTCAGACTGCAAAGGATACTACCCTGGACCTGTCCTAAGTGGCGTTTGATGAGGAAGGAGATTGGAATTCACCCCTCTTTGCTCTGTCTTTCATTTTCTTCTAACTCTGTACTAACCTTACTCACAATGTTCTTCTTCCTTGTGTCAACGCAGAGAGCAGCATCATATTCTGTAAAGTTTTCCGGTGCCCCCTTCCACCCCAAACCTACCATTGTGGCCCACGTATTCCTTTTGTAATCTGCTAAGTGCCTCCTCCTGAGTGTAACTCTCACTAACAGAAGAAGGAAGTTCTTCCTTGTCCCTGAGAGGAAGCGGAGTTTGCTACCCCAACATATACATTTATTGGGATATTGGTTATTTTAAGCTGGTTATTTTTAAGGAAAAGAAAAAACTCAGGAAGAAAATCTTTGACCATCTTCCTAACTGCCTAAAAGAATTAGGGAAAGGACCTGCTTCAGGAAGGGAGTTATCATCATGGAGAGCAATAGTTTAAGATGAACTAGGTCTGATAGGGAGGAACCCAGCAAGGCCCATTTGGTCAAAGTCCTCTGTGTCCCACTGTTCAGGATGGCCCAGCAAGCCTTTGTTTACCAAACATTTGCTTTTCATCTGCATGTGAATGTCCTTCCCTGCCTCTGAAGTCCCAAACTGCTATGGGACCTCCCCCCCCACACACACACTTTTCCTTTTAGCTCAAGGGGACATACAAGCTTCAACTGCCTGATGAGTCTTTGGGTCCCATGTTCTTAGGGAACCTTTGGTTGTTTTCTCCTCTTACTCTGTCTCGTGTCAATGTGATTATTAGAGAAGCCAAAGGGATATAAAAGAATAGAAATTTTCCCATTCCCCACATTCTCTCAGAGAAAGAAAACACTAGAAATTGCCAGATTATACTAAAAACATTAGATCCATCTGTCATTTAAAGCTTATGCTTGCTATGTTGGTGCCCTGGGGTAGCATATTCCAAAAGGCCTCTGAGCATCCTCAGCATGACCTGTGGGATGACCATGTTTGTTTTTGTTTCAGGGAAAATTGCCAAAGACTGTATTGACTCTCTTCTTTTGGAAATTATCTCCAGAGCGAGAACTGGCCCTGTTGCATGAGGGTAGTTCGGGTTGGCTTGAATACCACACAGGGAGATATGGAGTATTTACCAACTCGGCCCACAGATTCCTTCTTGGAATGGCTCTGTGTCCCCAACGCAGTCATACCTCCCTCCGCATGAGCAAGTTTCTCATGCACAGGGGTGTGCCAGTTTTTGGGTCACATTAAAGGAGGCAGGCCCTGGGGAGGAACAAGGTATCTGTCCAAGGACTGGCCCATCACCTTGTCCCTTGTTCAACCTTTTTACCTTTGCCAAGTTAGTCCTGTGGGCTTGTTTCATTCTTATTGGTGCAAATAGGTGAATTTTATCCTAGGGACTATTACCCATGGCATTGTTACCAACCCTTTCTCTTACACTTACCAAGAAGTTGTGTAAAACCCATAAAATAATGAAAAAGTCTTTCTGGATTTATGAGTATATCTTTCCAGAGTAATTAGTTGAAACAGAACACCTGATTTGTGTCAGGCACTGAGCTATGGATTTGATTTGCATTCTTTCATTTAATCCTTTGAATTAGTACCCGTTGTTCTTCTTCTTCTAACTTTCTAGTGAGCAGTTGAAGGCTCAGAGGGATTTAGTGGCTTCATGGATAGCTCTGGAAGTGAAGGCCACGGTGCCCGTCTGCAGCAGTCCCGACTGGAACCCAAGCAGTCTGCCTGGGAAATCGATTTCTCTAACCTCAGAAATGCTCTCTCTTGACCAAGGTTTTGATTTTATTATGGCCTTAGTTTTAATCTGCAAACTCGTATGAGTGACTTTGATTGTGGGAGTGTCCTTTGTTTATGTCACAAATGGGAGGCACTCAAGAAAGAAAACATTGCCTTTTCAAACTGCTTCTGAATTCTCCGTTTGCAGCTTCACCATGGGTTATAAATTATATCAACTGTGAGATGGAAGGTTCTGTCATAACTTAAAAGTAATTACAAAACCTCTTCTGCAAATAACTCTGAATAGCATCAGTACTTCCTGCCTATCACATTTGTCTCATCACGTAAGTGTGTTAGGGAAAAGGTTTTCCCGGAAAATCCTTCAGCATCATGGGCTTGCATGTTTAGACAGCTGTGTGTGTTTCAAGGCTGCATTACCAAACGCAGCTACGAAGCAAGTTCACAGCTGTTCTGAGCTGGCTCTGGGGCATTTAGGCACCATTAGGGTTCTGCTGGGAGTTTCAAGTAACGCCGTGTCCATTAAGGGGGAGGAAACTGTAGAAAAATGATCTTGAAAGCAACGGCAGGTGACATGGCAAAGTTTCCTGCCTTAAAGCCAACCAGTATTCCATTTGATCAAGAAATATTGGCTATTTTTGGTCTTTTAACAGCTGGTTTTTAAAGCATTATAAGTTAATTTACAAATTATACATAATTTATTGCTTTTATATGGACATGTTTTAATGCAACCTGATATTGGCTAAAATCACTAGCCTCACTGATAAGAGTCCTTTATCATTTGGAGGACTTGAAAAGGTTTACCCAAAATGGTTATGGCTATATTTTTTGGTTTGTTTTTATTTAGCTTTTTTTTTTTTTTTAACAATGTAGGCAATATGTTTTTAGAGAACAAGCTCGAATTCAGTTTCCTTACTGCTATTTTTTTTGGGAAATTCCTAGTTAAGAAAAAGTTTTATTGACAAGATTCCGTTAATCTCTTATCAGATGGGATATTGCGCTAGAGCAGGGGCCCACCTACTTTTTCTGTAAAGGGCTTGAGAGTGGACAGCTCTGACCCGACAGTCCTGTTCAGCCTGGTCTTGGCACACAGCAGCAGTCACAGGCGATCTGTAAACAGGCAAGACAGCCTGTGTTCAAGCCAAACTCTGTTTATGGACCCCGAAACTTGAACTTCACACGACATGCATGTGTCACAAAATATTACTCTTCTCTCCTTTTTTTTTCAACCATTTAAACACATAAACACCACTATTAGCTCACTGGCCACAGAAACAAGAGGCCCAGGCCTCTTGTTTCAAACCTGACGCTCGCCTAATCTTTCCTATATCATTCAATGGCGGCACCAGCCAGGCCCCCTCCTTCACCTGCCACCTCAAATCCATCAGCAAATATATATGTCTGCTTCTTCCAGAACCCTTGCCATCTCCTGGTCATGCCAACACTTTCTCACCGGAACCACAAGAATTCCCAGTTGTCCTTCCCATCCTTGGTCCTCGCCAACAATCCCTTTTCAACAAGGCACCTTGAGTAACCTCTTACAGATCTGAAATTCAGTGATGTCACATACCCAGTAAGTCCTCAGCTAATGGCCTCAATAGGTTCTGTGATTCAGAGGGAAATGACATATAACAGGACCACTTTTCCCATAGGCTGCTTGATATAAATGAGTTAAGTTCCTACAGCATCAACGTCCTAACGAAATGTTCCCATGAAGTGACGTTGTGTTATTTCAGGATCTGCTGTCCTAGCTGTGATCTTGAGCAAGTTAATGAAGCACTTTAAGTCTTGCTTTTCTCTTCTGTGAACAGAAAGAGGGATGATCTGAGCTTCTGTGGTTTGATGTAAAGATGAAAGACTAATGTTAAGACATTTAGTATGATGCCTACAGTCCAATTCCTATGTAATGAACTGGTGTTGATTAAATATTGGATAGTTGCTGCTATCATCATCATCATCATCATCACTAGCAGCAACAGCAGCATTGTACTGCCCTAATTAAAACAACTTGCAGTTAGAATGAAATCAAAAGGCCTCACCTCCTAGGCCTTGCAGGATCTCCCTGCTAGCCTCATGTCCAGAGCCCGTCATGCCTCAGCCACCTGATCTCATTTTCGGTCCTCGTGCTTTCCCCACCCTGTAGGGCCTTCATGCCTCCTCTTGGTCCTCTTTGCAGAACTAGATTCTCAATCTCAGTGTCACTTCCTCAGCCAGGTCTTCCCTGACGGCTCATTTTAAAACCGTTCGCCACAAACTTACACCTGAGTCAGTCATAGCAATCTTCTTACTTCCATGATAATAATCCCCACACTGAGTTTTGTTAGTAGTCATTTTCTGTATCTCTATTAGAACATAACCCCTGAGAGAGAGAGAGATAAGCCTGCCTCCTTCCCCACTCTGTGCAAGAAGTAGCCTTCAAGAATTCTGTACCAAACTGAACAAAGAAAAATAAAACTTCGGAGCTGTCTATCCGTTTTACCTGACTTCATTTAAATCCACTGGACTCTGAATTTAGAGAGTCAGTCAGTGGGCTTACTCATTCACCTGTCTGTTTGTTTAGCAAACATATATCAAGTACTTTCCGAGTCAGGCCTGTGCAAGTAATAAAGGATCAAGAACCTTGGTAATAGCTTTCAAGGAGTTTATACGTAATTGCAAAAGTTGTCAAAGTCATCATTTGAAAGTGTATATCAAAAATATCTAGCAGCAAGTCGATATCTTACTTTTCTCCAGGTTTTAGTTTTAATTTTCTTTTTCGTCTGAGCATTCGTCATCTGAAACAGCGTGTCCAGCTGGCACCATCAGTTATTCAATGAACATTTACTGAATACGTGCCTATCACTGAAGAAACACAAATCTAATTGGATTTCTTTTTTCCTGCTGCACTTTACTTTTAGCAGGAAGAAGCAAATGTCACCAAAATCGGTTATTGTAAGGCCCGTTTTTTAAAGATTTCAGATTGTGTCTTGGAATCGGTGTCATGTATCACCTTCTCTCCACTTTCTGCCTGGACTGCAGCCCCGTGGGAATCGGTGTGCCCGCGAGGCATCGCCATGTCATCAGTACACAGGGGATTGTGTTTCACCCAGCAAGCTTCCTAAGACCAGGAAGTAAGCAGGTGTATCTTAAGGGAGGGTTTCAATCCTAATCACTGAAAGAAGAGCACTTCTGTCGTGAAAGAGATTAAATCTTCATAATCCAAAGGCCAGCCATCCTCAGATACCTGTCTCCTCGGCGCTCTACATGATGTGGTTTTCCTGTGTGTGATCACCAGCTGTCCAAACACAGGCTTTGTTGGCAGGCTTATCTCTCTCTCGGTTATGAATTTCCTTTTAGGAATCGTGTGTGCATTTGGAAATGGCTACCACTAGGCTTCTCCAATGTATGGTGAATGCAGAGAGAGAACAACGTGTTTTGACTGAATTATCTTTACTAAAAATGAGGAAGATGGCATTTGAAACTCTTTTAGTGAAGTAGTAAAACCAAACACTAAACATGTTTATCCTGTTAAGGAGGAAAAAAAAATCCAGATATAATTTGTTGGTTAAATTGTATGTGGATCATGAACGGTAGTGCGGTCTTTGGCAGCTCGGAATGCAGGGATGTCAGTTGCCAATGATGAGGTTGGTCTACCGCAGTTCAACCCCTGTTGACTAAGATTCTATATGTAAAGAGCAGAAGATTAACAGGATCTTTATAAATCATATATTTCTCTAGATAAGATTTTTTTCCTGTTCTGTGATAGAAAGGGAGCATTAGAAAGGTACTATGTACTTTCTGTTCATCCAGTCTAGCTTTTGTGCCTCGCCTTTTGTAACGTAGAAGCTGAGAGAGCAAGTGAGAGAAATAGATTTCAAGGCAGAATTATTCTGATGATTTGCATAAATCTTATGGATTGTTTCCTCTCCAACAAGACTTTTCAATAAGCTCACTCCAAGTTTTGGCTTCATTTTTTATTATGTTGTAACTGGATTTTAGTGTGAAATCGAATTTTAATTTGGCTTCTGATCATGATGTTCTTTCTCAAAGGGATTGTAGCCTTTTCCTATTATTAAAAAAAAAAACAAGTTTACCTTCAGTTGCAACACTGAAAGAATATTGAACACAGTTTTTGCAATGCTTTTGCATAATAAGAACAAGTTATATATATGGGAAAGTTCAAGTCTGAAACTGCTTTATCTTCGTGGCTTTGATAACCTCTGTGTACATGAATTTTCACACACAAGCAATATACTTTTGCATTGAAAATAATACATTTTCAAGTAGTCAAGTATTAATTCAACAGCTACTGTGAGTCATGTACCATGTTAAGACGCAAAAGAAATGGAAGATTAATCCTGTCCCTCACATAGGCTTAATTCTCTCCTTGTAAGTAGTTGCCTGTTTTCAGAGGCGAGCAAAGTGTATGGATATTTAATGGCTTTATGAACTGAGCTGACAGTAAACACAGTGAGCAAGTTAGCCGACATCTCATCTGATCTGCTGCTTGGTAAACACTTTGTTCTGGTGTGTGTGTGTGTGTGTGTGTGTGCGCGCGCGCGCACGCGCGCCTCTTCACCTCTCCTCAATAGACAAAATCAACACAAACCTTAGCTGCGTTTTGGTAAAACTCAACAAAAATGCCTCGAAGCTTCACCTAAGGAAGAATCTATTTTAACAGCGCAGCAATGCATGGATGAAGTCTTTGGAGCCAGTTCAGAGGTGAGCATGTGCTGTGCTCTGCAGCCCCTGGAAAAGGGAAAGGCAGCTCTCCCCTTGGGCCTGTAGGGCTGTGGAGCGGGCCAGGTGGGCTGTGCAGGGAGCCTAGTGCCATCTGCTTCCAGAACGGAGCACTGAGTCCAGGGATGGGGCCAGGACACTGACTTGCCATCAGAGTGACTGAAGGAAGGGTGGTGGCCAGTCGGGGGTGTGGTGGGGGCTACCGTCTACAGAACAGAGACTTTTAGGTAGTTGTATTTTGAAATTCATTTTGTTTTCTTAACTCTATATAAACATGGAATGGCCCCATTATAAATAAATAATGTATGAGAGATACTAAACATGCACACATTCAAACTCTCAAAATGTTCTAAACTTTTTAAAAGAAAAAGATGTATTTAGGATATTTACAAGAAATAACCTTTTAGAAGTAAATTTACGTTTTCAAAAAGAGAATACCTTAGGAGACAAATAAAGTCATAGATTGAACTTTACGGGCACCTGAAATGTGGAGTAAGCCCCCCCACCCCCCCGTCTTGAAGTCTGATTGGCAGATGATCTTGGATCCTCGAGGCAATCACAACACTGCAGTGCGTAATGTGTCCACTACCTGCAGGGGCCCTGCTCTGCGAAGGGGTGTGAATACTCAAACCACCGACATCTGAGATCCCAAAAGTACCACAGGAACATGGAGGGGGTAACCGTTCTGATTGGAAGAAAAGAAAGAAAGGACGTAGTAAGGTTCAAGATTATTTCCAAGGACACACCTTGGAGGTACATCTTTCAGTGCTCTCCGGCACACCGTAAAGGTTACACCACAGTAATTAACATTCATGAGCTTTGAAACCACACACAGACTTCTGAGGACTCACTGCCCTTCTCTGACACTCAGTTTCTTCACCTGTAAATGAAGCTCCCCCCCTTCCCCTCTCCCTCTCTCCCTGTCTCATTCCCCATACACACTCCCCTCAGAAATTCCGCTAAGATTAAACGAGAACATGTATGTTCAGCTCCTTGTACAATGGCTACTGATGCAACAAGTACAATGAATGTTCAGAATTATCTTTTAGTTGCTATGGAAATAGTAGCTCTAAGCATTGAAAGAGAACATTCAGACATCCTTACACAGCCCTGTGGGACTCGTGCATGAACTTGGGAGGGAGAGGCCCCACGGGGACGTTCCTTGACCGGAGAGCTCTAACTTGGTGCAAGTGCAGTGGGGAAGACACCAGCACACAGGCAGCCAGCTAACATGAACAGGTGTTTTAGGAAGTTAATTCCAAGCACAATGGAAGGATGTGGAGCAGGCAACTAGCTCTTTCACGGAGGGGACAGTTCGTGCTAGGAAAAAGTGGAATAGTTCTAATAATTTGGGAGTCACATGGACTATTGTTATGTTTATTAGTTATGTATTTTTGCTATGTATTTTCAGAGTTTCTGCATTGTTTGGGATAATTTTTATGTTAGAATGTTAATTAAAATTTATTCTAAAAACTGCCAGTAAGGCAATGCTAGTTTCAAGAAATGTTATCACTCTAAACACAAAGTTTTATTCTGAAGCTGATATGCCCAGAGTATACTGTTCTTTAAAGCAGGGTACACAGGCATCTAGATTGCAAAGGAGACAGGAAACTAATATTGCTTTCTCTTGTGCACAAGTCACTTTAGTGTATTTCTTTGTATCATATCAACAATTTTTCTCTTCACTGTGAGAAAATGGCTGTATACGTAAAGTTGTGTGTTTTTTCAGAGGAAAATAATCTCCTTATGAAAATTTTAAATAGGTAATTTGGATGGATAACCTTAAAATACAAAAGATAGGTTATAGGAATTAAAAAATATATTAAAATACATTTTAGGAATAGTTGGGATAGAAACATAATTTTTGGTTTTGATCTTATTCAGAGTATCAGCCAAAAAAGCAGCTTACATGATAAACATTAAATAGTTGTAATTCTAAAAGCTAAAATGTAATGTCTACTTGAATATCTTAAGGACGGATTATATTAAAAAAAATCACAAAATTTCAGAAGGTTCAACTTTCAGGCAAACCTTGTACTTTTGTGCCCTCTAGTGGCAACTTGATGAATTGACCTATCCTCTTAAAATCGTTTAAGAAACACGAAGTGACCAAAGACAGCAAGCCAGTGTGGCACAGGGAACAAGCAAACTTTGTACTCCAAAGACCCTGAGGATATTTTCTTCTCTTCTGATCTAACTAAAGGCAGAAGAGAGCTGGCTGAATCTTAGGAGTCTTTAAACTGCTTCCATGCATTCCAAAGAACTACTGATTTGGAAGCAGAGACAGTTCTGCTCATCATTCATCAGTATGTCTTTTTAGATCATTTTCTTTTCTTTTTTTTAAGTATATTTTATTGATTATGCTATTATGGTTGTCCCATTTTTTTCTCCCCTTTATTCTCATCTGCCCTGCACCGACATCCCCCAACCTTAGTTCATGTCTATGGGTATATATATAAGTTCTTTGGCTTCTCCATTTCCTATATTATTCTTAACTCCCCCTTGTCTATTTTGTACCTACAGATTATGCATATTCCCTGTACCTTTTTCCCATTCTCCCCCTGCCCCCTACCTACTAACAACCCTCCATGTGATCTCAATTTCTGTGATTCTGTTCTTGTTCTAGTTGTTTGCTTAGTTTGTTTTTGCTATTTTTTTTTTTAGGTTCAGATGTTGATAGTTGTGGGTTTGTTGTCATTTTACTGTTCATAGTTTTGATCTTCTTTTTCTTAGATAAGTCCCTTTAACATTTCATATAGTAAGGGCCCAGAGGTGATGAACTCCTTTAACTTGACCTTATCTGGGAAGCACTTTATCTGCCCTTCCATTCTAAATAATAGCTTTGCTGGATAGAGTAAAGAACCTATATCTTGCATGTAGGTCCTTTCCTTTCATGACTTCAAATACTTCTTTCCAGTCCCTTCTTGCCTGCAAGATTTCTTTTGAGAAATCAGCTGTTAGTCTTATGGGAACACATTTGTAGCTAACTGTCTCCTTTTCTCTTGCTGCTTTTAAGATTCTCTCCTTATCTTTCATCTTGGGTAATGTAATTATGATGTGCCTTGGTGTGTGCTTCCTTGGGTCCAACTTCTTTGGGACTTTCTGAGATTTCTGGGTTTCCTGGAAGTCTATTTCCTTCACCAAATTGGGGAAGTTCTCCTTCATTATGTTTTCAAATAAGTTTTCAATTTCTTGCTCTTGCTCTTCTCCTCCTGGCACTCCTATGATTTGGATGTTGGAATGTTTAAAGTTGTCCCAGAGGTTCCTAAGCTTCTCTTTTTTGAATTCTTGTTTCTTCATTCTGTTCTGCTTGAATGTTTATTCTTCCTTTTGCTCCAAGTCATTGATTTGAGGCCCAGTTTCCTTCCCTTCACTGTTGATTCCCTGTATATTTTGTTTAATTTCACTTTGCATAGCCTTCACTTTTCCCCCTATTGCGACCATACTCAACCATTTCTGTGAGCATCCTGATTACCAGTGTTTTGAACTCTGCATCTGATAGGTTGTCTATCTCTTTGTCACTTGATTCTTTTCCTGGAGTTTTGATCTGTTCTTTCATTTGGACCATATCTCTTTGTCTCATTGCACCTATTATGTTGTAAGGGGCAGAGCCTTAGATATTCATCAGGGTGAGACAACCCTCTTTGCTGCATCATGGCACTGTCTGTAGGGGAGGGGTCAGAGAGGGAACAATGCCATTTGCTTGGCCTTCCACCAGCTATCAGTCACTTCCCTCCCTAACCACAAGCAGATTGTGCCCTTCTGATGCTGATTCCTGGGTGTGTGGGTGGGTTTGTGTATGTTCTAGGACCCTGTGGGTCTCTCCAACGAACTCTCCTGTGAGGCTGGGAGTTTCTTCCGCCACTGCAACCCCTACAGAATTTTATGCCCCGAGGTTTTGAGGCTTTATTTCCCCATGCTAGAACCCTGAGTTACATGGTCTGTCTCGCTCCCCAGTTGTTTCTCCTGGTTTATCAGCACACAAATGTGGGACTGCCCGTCACCACCTTGACTGCCCAGTCCTCCAGCTGCCACCTTTCCATGCATCCCCTCCACCTTGGGTGCCCATCTCCACCCCTTTCACCAGTCTGGTTTAATGTTTCTTCTTTAACTCCTTAGTTGTCAGACTTGTATACAGTTCAATTTTCTGGCAGTTCTGGTTGTTTTTTGTTTTTAAATTTGTTGTTGTCCTTTGTGGTTTTTAAATTCGTTATTGTACTTCTTTTGGTTGTGTGAGGAGGCAAAGTGTATCTACCTATGCCTTCATCTTGGCAGGAAGCAAATCATTTTCTAACATGTGTGCACCAGACTCAGAATGGAAGCTTGAATTTCATCTCATGTAAGAACTTGTTTGTGAGACACAGATTGCACTGAGCCTCAGAAGCTGTGGGAGCTGAACCCTTACTAGGCTTTGGATCCTTTGGGAAACTAGCTCACAGCTATGAGAATGCAAGGAAAATAATGATGCTACCATTTCACGTGGGTTTTGTAAGATCCTCAAAATCAAATTGCACTGGAAGAGCAAGGAGGGTTGCAATAAAATGTTAATTAAATAGTCACAGTTAGATAGAACATCCAAATTACAAAAACACTGTTTATTGGAACTGAAATTATTTATTTTTTCATCTTCAACTTTCACCATTAGTTTACTTTCAGAATTAGATGCAAGTAGGATAGGCAGATCTGCAGAGAACATTAGATAGATTTTTATTCCTATTCCAAATGAGGTTGGAATTAAGTACATTTCTGATGCCCTTTATCCATGTCCCTTAGAGAGAATTGAGCCTTTGGCCTTTATGTGATTGTAGATATTTTCTTTTTTAGATCACTTTGCAATCCTGTTATGAAAAAGAAATAGATCAAAAATGTCTCTAAATTTTCAAAATAGTTTTGTTTAAACCAAGCGACTGCACAATATTTACATAATATTTTTAAGAACTCTTCAGTTTTTCACAAATGAAAGCTTCAGTTTCCCAGACAGACAATTGCTTTTAAAAGTGAGTTCACATGCTGCACTGAAATGAATTTAATAGCCTGGAGATCCTGTTTCACTTTCTGAGAGAACAGATCCTGTAAATTGCATTCTAAATGCCATTCCACTTCCTGTCCACCATGGTGATGCAGAAAAACAGCTGTTGTGTGGGAACTGTTCAGAGCTGTGTTTCTCAAACCACAGGTCATGGAAGGGTGGCTATGTAGGCTCTGTTTCCCTTTCTTCCAAAATAGTACCCAAGGCTCCTCTGACCTTGCCTCCTTCCACCTCTGAAGTGTAAGCCTACTGGGGAGTAAGTTTATCCTACTTCCTTGTGTTGTATTTATTTTTAATTGGGAAGGAATAAATATATATCCTGGGAGAGGCCTCTTGAGAGATTTGCTAGATTAAAATATAAAATGTAAACATAAATATATTTCTATCTCCAAGTTCTCTTGGTTAGGATGTTAGCATCTAATGAACCTCACAGTCTAGGGTCTCCAGCAAACTGCATCACTCTTGATTTTTATATCTTAATAGACTTTATTTTGACCATGTCCCTAAAAGCTATATAGAGAGATTTAATTTTGGAGTATGATTTAATAGAAACAAGGAAGCATCTACCGAGGTTTACAGTCACTCAAGGATTAAACAATATGCGATGGATAGATAAATTTGCTATGATGCTGGATAGGACAAGGTTTCTAGAAACAAGTTTCATTAGTGCCTTGGTGCACTTGATGCAAATTCAGCACCTGGAAGGTAAACCAGGCCCCTCTGCCTACTGATAGTACTGTGTAGTTATCATCACAAAGGGTATTTTAATAATGACCATGTGGTTAGACATTTGCTTCCTCTTTGATTCTTTAGTTGTAATTTGCACAAAAAACGAAAATTGCTATTTTGCCTGTCACATCAATGGCTTCCCTTAGGAAATTCATGGTTTAGAAAAACAAGTTGTTTTTATGCATATGGGGCTCTCAGCAGCTGGCACCCATGGGAAGGGCACTCTTTTGCCTGCTGTGGAGAACACACCCACAGGCCGTGGAGAATCCCTGAATCCAAGCAGTTCTCATTAAAAAATGACAAGAGGACGACAGGAAGGACAGGTAGGAATTAGTAGGTATTTTTTAGGCTTCTGTTTTTTGTTTGCTTGTTTTTAGCGTGTGCTCAAGTCTGACCCGGTTCCTCTTTTTATTGAGCACAAAGATGCTCAGTCCAGATGCAGTACAAAATTTTGTGTTAGCGGCTGCGTTCACTTCACCTAGAGAGAAGTCTTAATTTCCAAACACTCTGGACTTCATTTTTCTTTGATTTTACAAGTCTACCTTCATTACTCTTGAAAATAATTTTATTACAAAAATAGCTTATGACCCTGGATTCTTTTTAAAAAAAATATAGGACTTCGGATACTTTTCCAAAGTGAATTCTCTCTTTGGTACCTTCCAAGTATGTGATGAGTAGGACCATTCTCATTGTTAGGTCTTCTCATGCAATGAAAGTGGCCTTTATGGTTCTTAATATTTTAGAGTAATTTTTAAACCAAAACATAATTGAATGCTAATAACTCTAATTTCCAAGGGCCTCTTGAAGAAAATATAAGAGATAATATTACCTATGTTCAATTACAATAAATTCAGCAGGAGGTGGAGAAGCTACACATAAAAGGCAAATTGTAGCCCTTCTACCTAAAAATGAAACCAAAATGGAAAAAGGGAAAGGAAAGAAAGACGCATGTTCCCTTGTGGAGCTGCTTTGTTTCCATGGTGAGCTTTTTTTTGTAAGAAACACTTCCTGTCTGTGCTCACACTACAGAGAGGTAAGTGGCTCATCAAATGATTACATATTTATATGAATAGATTTTGAGTATGAAGGCTCTAATTAGTCATGTGCAATACATTTACAAACTTGTGAGAATTGGGAAAATAAAATAAGGAAATTAACTGAAAAGAGTGATAATGATTTGGCCAATTAAAAAATGTAATTATATTATATTTTCCTTAAGATTACAAACTGCCTGTGTAAGTCTTCAATAATCCTTTGAGTTTAAAATACTTGGGATGATAAGAATACAGCCAGGCATTACCATGGAGGTAGAAAATAAGTATTAATAACAAATAATCCCAACATCTTACTTTATGAATTCGCTTATTATTCTCCCTCAATAAGCTTTTTCCGGTGTTGCTAGACAGCTGATTTCCCCCTCTGCCTCCTAATGATCAGCACGGCGTCTCTGGTGAGCCATTAGAGGGAAGGAGACGAAGCGGGGAGGAACCTGAATAACCCCTTCACTGATAACAAAATGTTGAATAACCAAAAACTGGCTGAAAAACTCTCTCCCTCTTGTTTATTATGTTTCTATTGATCACCCAAGTGAATTTATATGTGAATACTGAGTGCCAACAGAAATTACTACTTCTGACTCTTTGCTGTGAAATACTGGGCATATTTATGATCCTCTTCCAAGAGCAAGCTATGCCATATGTTTTAAAATAAGTAACTTGGAATAAATATTTTGCATCAGTTAAAGAAATAAAATGTTGCAAATAAAGGGGGCAAGATAAACATACATTTCCCATTTACTTTTATGAAGTAATTTAATAAATTTTGTTGGAGAGAAGGAAAGGCTAAAGGCTGGAAGGTCATCTTCAGGCCATGTATCTCAAATCACATGTTTTTGTAAACAAATAAGGAAAACGGACTATTTTTCTGGGATCTCTTCCAGTGACCAGATAAGAAAGTGACAAGGAATTTCTCTGAACCGCCGAACAAATTCCAGAAGCCCGCGTCTCTCTGGGGTCTTCGAGGGTGTGGCCCTCAGAGCCATCTGGGCCATTGCTGGTCATTTCCTAAGTGGTTTTCAGGAGTTTCCTGAGGGCAGATCTCACCCTAGGTGTTACCTGCATTTGACAACGTATATAAAAGCTTTTTGTGGTTCAGTCTCCTAACCACTCATTTACACCACTTTTTGTCACTGCAGGAACCGCATTTTACTCATTTTGGACAGCCTCCTTTCTCCTGGCTCCTCACCGATGTCTATCCTATCATAGGGTATCAAATATCGATCGAGCAAAATTACACTGATTCTTCTGGCTTGTGTATTATGATCACAAAAACCAACCTGCACCTAGGATAATAATTCCATAGTATTGGAACTGGTCCAAATAGTTATTAGCTGGTACTCCTGCCCACGCTTGCCAGAGCACATGTGAGCAGAAACTGAGAGAGTGCAGGGATGCTCCACAAATGGCCCCTGGGGGCAGCCTCTGCTCTGAAGGCACTGATTTGAATTCTGTCTGTCCCCTGCAGAAAATGAGGAGGGGTGATATAATTGAGGCCCATTTTGGGGTTACTAGAAGTATTAACCCATTTTCATTAATGAGCTGTTTGTTGATGTCCTGTGTCAGGGGCAATTGGTTTTCCTTATCCGGGTGAAATCTAACTTCTCTGCATGGTATATGAGCCCCTCCGGGAGCTGGCGGGAACTATGTTTTTCATTCCACCTTCACAGAAAGCTTTAACCAGGTGCTATTGGAGTTCTGTGGGCATCGAGTCCTTGCACTCTTCTGTGCTGCACGCTCCCCCACCCAACCCCTTCTTGGAATGCTCTTCTTCCCTTGTCCACTCGCCAAACCCCCAGCCATTCCTATGCATGTCTCTTCCCTTGTGCAGTGCCAGGGGGAGATGAGTGCTGTTGAAGGGAAGGAAGGCAGAGGGTGACAAGGGGGCCACGTGGGTGGGGTGTTTGGGGATGACCTCACCGAGGAAGTGACACCTGACCAGAGGTCACAGTGCATTAAGGGAGCAGCATCCTCTGAGAGCACTGGAACATGTGTATGGTAGCCCAGAGATGGGAATGTTCCTGGCGCATTTGCGGACTGCTAAGGAGGCCAATGGGGCTGGGGTACAGTGAGGCAGCACAAGTGGTAGCCAGTGAGGTGAAAAAGGGGGTCAGGTCATACCAGACCTAGTAGACCATGGCACAGAATATTATTTTATTTATTTTTTATTTTATATTTATTGGGGTGACATTGGTTAATAAAGTTACATGGTTTCAGGTGTACAATTTCATAACACATCATCTGTATGTCATATTGTGTGTTCACCACCCCAAGTCAAGTCTCCTTCTATCACCATTTATCCCCCTTTACCCCCTTCTACCTCCCCTCCCCCCTCAATGTTGGGGATTTTTAATTTTATTGTAAATACTGGAACCCTTGAAGAACTAAGAGAGGGGAAATGGCATCATCTGATTTATGGTTTTAAAGAGTCACATTGATTCTTTGTGTAGGACAAAGTGAAAAGTTTCGGAATGGGAGCAGACAGACCAAGTAAGGGGCTACTGTAGTCGTCTGGGTCGGAGATGATGGTGGTTTGACATAGGGGGCCTAGCGGGGGGCGGGGGGGATCAGAAACAGTTGGTTTGGGATGTATTTCAAAGGAGAGTTGACAGTGTTTGCTGGTAAATGGAAATGGTGCTGAGAAAAAGAAGAACAGGGGAAACGATTTGGTGAATGAGGATGCTGTTGACAGAAGATGAGGCAGGAGGTAGAGGAACAGATGTGGGCTGGCAGGTGAGGGCTGGCAGGAGCGGGCAGGTGGTGGCAGAGGCAAGAATCGTGAGTTAAGTTCGGGTGGATTTTAAAACATCCTCAGTAAGCTGGGGAGACACATGCAGCATCTCTCTGATACTCTCCACGGAACTTTTGATGACCTTTCTTGTAAATTGATTATTACGCAGTCATTTGAAGGAAGGTCTAAACTGGGACCCCTCCAAGGTTGTAAAACCCTCTCTAAAGGAAACACTGCTACAGAGATTTGAATAATCTTTTTTCTGGCATCCTGACGAGGAAGCCTCCCCACCCAACTTCTTCACTAGATTGAAGTTTTGGTTTTATTTCGAGTCCCCGACACTAGTGGGTGTCCAGTGTTTCTTGAATGAATGCGTCACAAGTGGACCTTGGCAAGGTGGCCCTATTAGTCTTTAAGAAGGGACATTTAAAAGTAGTTGTTTTTACTGTTAAACATAAGGGAGAAAAGCAGTTATACCTTGGAAAGCAAATCTAAAAATATGTACAATTCCCACTTGTCTTCTATCAATCCTACTTATTTCTCACAATGTCTCAAAAAGGACGAAGCAATTGTAAGTCTTTCTCAGGCCTGGTCTGTACCTATTTGGAGTCTTGCTCTCATTTGCTACACTGGTTTATGGGGAGGGGCTATGGAGCTTGGGGGAGGGATAGGTGAGGGGGGAGGGAGGGGAGATGTCACAGGAAGACAGTGCATTAAAAATATTTACACGGAAGATTGTTTAAGCAAGTTTCCATTGTGTTAGTTAAATCATTAAGAACACAGATGAAATCCAACTCAAATAACAATAATGAACTGAACTCAATTGAGATCTAAAATTAAAAATCAATATCCAGTAGGAATCAACAGTGGTCATACATGTATCTTGGGAACCTACCGTTAGATGAAGTGTTAGTATAGAGAATATAAACATGACCTCTGTCCTTGAAGACTGAAATGCTCTGTTAAAAGTATGTAGCAAGGCTCGGGTCTCAGTAAATAATGAGAAAGCGAAGAATAACTGGAATTCAGAGGGACATGAGGCTATCTAGAAAGGAGGATTTTGGAACAGGAGATGCGTTGAGATGTCAGAAGGTAAGAAATGCAGAAAGAGGCACTCTAAGGTGCGGAGACAGTGTGAGTAAAGGGGTGGGCTCAGGGATGTGTGTGATGCAACTAGGCAACGCATTTGACTTGATCTTTTTCTTTTTTTTTTAACTTAAAAATTGTTGTGCAATTACAGTTGTCCCCAATCTCCCCCCAGTACTCCCCCCTGCCCTACCCACCCCCACCTCCCACATTCAATCCTGCTCTGCCCCATTGTCAATGGCCATACCCTGGATGCGCCCAATCTTGAATGATTTTCTCCTTTTTCCTTTTTTTTTCAAATCTTGTCCACTAACCATACTTTTTTTTTGTTGTACAGATCTTCTCTTTTGCAAAACCATTGCAATCTGGACTTCATTTCAATAACTGGTCCTATCTACTCAATCTGAGTCATAATTGTCTTTTTTTTTCTTGAGTGATTTGTGTGTGTGATATTTTCTCTAAAAGGTATTAATCAATTTAAAAATAATGACTGCCTGCTGCTTGATTTAGTACCTGTCATCTATATCCAGTATAGAACCTTGCAACTAGTAGATGCTTAATAAATGTAATTAACACATTTCATATTGTTTTGCTGGTTTACTTAGTTGAGTACTATATCATTTTTTGTAAACTAATACGTTGTTACTAAAGTTAAAATTGATTGCATTAATAAGTGCATAAATTATAAAGAACAGTTTCCTAGGGCTACCATAGCAAAATACTCAAAACTGGGTGGCTTAAAACCACAAAAATATAGCCTCTCACAGGAGGCTTGAAGTTTAAAATCAAGATGCTGCCAGGGCCATGGTTCCTTTGAAGACTTTAGGAAGAATTCTTCCTCGCTTCCTTCTAGCTTCTAGTGGTTGCCAGCAGTCCTTAGTTTTTTGGAGTTTGTAGTTGCATTATTTAAATTTCTGTCTCTGTCTTTACATGGCTGTCTCCCCCTTGTGTGCATCTATGTCTTCACATGACCTTCTTTTAAGACTAGTAGTCATTGGATTTAAGGCCTACCTACTCTAGTAATAACTCAACTAATTACCATTAAAAAAGATGCTGTATCCAAAAAGGTTACATTCTGAGGTCCTGGGTGGAAATAAGTTTTAGGGGGATGCATTCCATCCAGTACACAATCTGACTACAATCCGTGGTAGCCAGATTCTGAAGATGGCCCCCAGTGATCCTTGTTGGCTGGCATTCATGTACTTTGAAAGCCCTCTCCCACTGCCAGTCAGAGGTGGCCTGTGATCAACAAAATACTGTGGAGCTGATACTGTGTGATATCTGATGCTGAGCTATAAAAGACCTTGTTGCTCCACCTTGCTCTCTGGTGTCGCTCACGCTGAGGTAAGAGACACCATGTCATGAGGACACTCAAGCAGCCCAAGGAGAGGAATTGGAGCCTCCTGCCAACAATTGGCACCAATGTGCGAACCATGTGAGCGAGCCACCTTAGGATGGGATCCTCCTGCCCAGTCAACCTTCATGTGACTGCAGCCCCAGCTGACATCTTAACTGCACACTCATTAGTAACCCCAAGACAGAACTTTCTAGCTAAGCCACCCTGGAACACCAGACCCGTAGAAACTCTGAGGTAAATGTTTAAAATAATAAGTTGTTTTAAACCATTAAGAGTTTGGGGAGTTTGTTATACATCATTAGATGTATGCATATTTTGGTTTCTGGCATTTTAGTGCTCCCATAACAAAACCTAAAATGTGGGAAAAATTTGGAATCGGGAAGTGGGCAGAAGCTGGAAAGACTTGGAGGCTTTAAAGAGACTAAGCAGGAGATGATGGCCTTTGAGGAGGCTGCCAGTGAGGACCTAAAGAAAAATGAGAAAAATGTTATTGGAAACCTGAGAAAAGGGGATCCTTGTTATGTAGTGTCAGAAAGTTTAGTGACACTGTCACCTGTGGTGACGTGGAAAGTAGAAAATATCGGTAATCTAGCTAAGGAGTCATTTTCAAGGCAAAGTGTTGAAGGTGTAGCTTCGTTCTTCTTGCTGCGTGTGCAGATGTGCAATGAGAGCAATACATTAAATGAAGGAATGTCAAACACAAGTGAACCAGGACTTGCTGGTTTTAATAAATCTTAGCCTCGCTAGATGTCAAATGATGCTAAAAGTAGAAGTGGCTTCCAGGCAAGTATGAAATCCACTGTCAGGAAAACATGGTATAAATACAGAGCTAAAATTACGGCTGTGAAATCTTTTGTTATGACCTCAGGAATATTTAAAGTAGCACCTCAGAGAACTATTCCGTCAGACAGTGCGGTTTCTAAAAAGCTAAGGGTGTTGCACCTCCGCAGTCTCAGCAGCAACCTCAGGTTGAGAAGAGCTTATGTCAGAGATTTATGGGTGTGGCTTTTGTCTTCTGGAACGAATTACAACAGGATGCATGGGAAGCCCACAATGTTTTTAAGAGGGTCACATTGACCAAACATCACCAACCTGGACTAAAAGGAACAGAGGAAGCACACAATGAAAGGGGCTTTGGGACCACACATTTCTTCAAGCAGGAAGCGGCTGTGTTTCCTCAACTTCAAAAGTGGGCCACCTTTCAAGGAATACCATATATAATTTAGAGAGAAGAAACAACAGTCCAGAAGACAGAGGCAAAAGCTACAGAAAATTAATTCTAGGTCTTTAATCCTAATTAAACCATCCTGGGCCAGCGAGTGTGTGTGTTTGGAGAGGGCGGAAGAATAGATGAGCTGTCTCTTTAATTCACATGGGTTCGGATTGAGAAGAGCTGTACTCAAAGAATTGTACTTAAGGGTTCGTGTTTGAGGTGCTTCATCTACACTTGGATCTGATTTAGATGATGGGGTTCTGGACTCTGAGCTGATGCTATAAATGCAGCGAGACTTTTGTGGGCTTTGGCTGAGTGCATTTTGCATGTGGGAGCAATACAAACCATTGCAGACCAGGGTTAGACTGTAGCAGCCAGCCTGGAAGATGGCTTCTAAAGATGCTCACCTAGCGTTCATGCCCTGGTTTAATCCCTTCTCACATTGAAATGTTGCTGCCCACACCACCAACAGAATACTGTGGAAGTCATTAGTTGGTGACTTCTGTGACTAAATTACAGAGAAGCTGTGACTGCCGCCTTACTCTCTGAAATTACTTGCTTTGGGGAGAAGCCAGTCACCATGTCGTGAGGACACTCAGGCAATCTGTGGAGAAGCTCACATGGACAGGAATGGGGACCCTCTGCCCACAGCTAACACCAGCTTGCCAGCCACGTGAGGGAGCTGCCTTGAAACTAGATCCGGCTGAGTTCTAGTCCGATTTCAGATGATGCGGCCCCACAAGGCTTCTTAATGAGACCCCAAGCCAGAACTGCCCAGCCAAGCCTCACCCAAATTCCTGAGTCTCAGAAACTATAAAATAATAAATATTGATTGTCTTTTCAAGCCAATAAGTTTTTGTATAATTGGTTATGCAGCATTAAATCCCTAATACATAAACGTTATTAAAAATCTAATATAAAATAGCATATTGAATAACTATGCTACCATCAATTTTATTTAAAAAATAAGTCAATGTGTCTTTCTTATTTATGTATTTTGTTTTCCTACAACTTAATTTTAAAGTTAAGATTATTTGCATAGCAGCAGATTTTTGCTCTACTTAATTTTTGCATATAAAACCTAAAAAATAGGAATTTTAAAAATATTTTAAATGATTATTTAGTAATTATTTAATAATCATTTAAATAACCATTTAAAAATATTTTTTTAAAAAAGTCTCGCCCTGACCAAGTAGCTCAGTTGGTTAGAGTGCTGTCCCTCTGGCCAAGGTTGCAGGTTCCATTCCCGGCCAGGGCACGTGCAAGAGTCAGCCAGTGAAAGCATAACTACGTAGAA
The DNA here is from genome assembly GCA_007922815.1 of Macrotus californicus. NCBI lineage: Eukaryota > Metazoa > Chordata > Mammalia > Chiroptera > Phyllostomidae > Macrotus > Macrotus californicus. The sequence continues at coordinate 13,010 of VMDR010007268.1, read as the reverse complement.
CAACAGACTGATGATGCTCTCTCTCTCACTCAAATTAGTAAATTTAAAAACATAATAAAAATAAAATCTGAGTGTGAGTTCTAGGTCTTAACGTTGTGTTAATTTTTAAGGAATATGGTATAGTTTTTATGGAATATGGTACCTATTTAAGGAATAGGTATTCACTGATTCAGTGAAGAAATCAATAAATGAGGAGCTGTAATGTATTTTTCACTTGATTCATACATACAATAAATTGTTCTTTTAAAAATCAACAAATACGTATTGAATGTCTACTACAGGCTTACCGTTCTAAATATTATAATAAGTGCAAAATCAGACACAGTTTATTCCTTCAAGTAGTTTTTCCCCCCATCGGAAAGCATAAAGCTAGCAAATACTAAACATTTAATAAAACTGAAGCAGAATTATTTAAGAGTTCATAAAAAAGATTCAGATGTCACTTTATTTTTGTTGGATTTGGAGGCTGGTGACAGCAGAGGTGGGAATAAGTCACCAACTACTTCCCCTAACTCCCAGGCCAGGGGAATTGTGTGGATGGTAAGGAGGCCTTGCCTTCCAGCAAAACGTCCTTGATATTCCCTTAGTCTTCCCTTTGATGACTCACAACCAGGACACCTGCAGAGTGACCTCTTTTAAGAAGACGTTCTAGTTTACCCATGGGAGCAGCACATTATTCCTATGTGAGAAATTAGCCTGCTTCTGCCTCTTTTCTGCTGTTCCTTTCTACTGAGGTGTGTACTGGGAAGAAGAGGGTGCAAAGGTGAATGGGTCTCCATCTCCCAATAATGTGAGTCACCCAAAAGTCAATGGGTAACCCATTCTTGAATTCCAACCCCACTATAATAGCATGGATGGCTAGCTAGATTCAGTCTTTGTATTTCACTACCTTTCATTTTTTTATAAGTATTTATTAATATAATTCTTCATTATTGGAATAATTCAAGAGAAGTCAGTCTGTGGCACTGTCTAGGTAGGTAAGTAGACAGATTTATGAAGACATAGAGAGTAAGACTCAGTGATTTATAGTATAAGTTCTAGAGTCAGATGGCCCTGTGCACTCCTTACAAGCCATATGACCTTGAAAAGTTGCTGAGTGTCTATTTTAGCCTTCTCAGGGGGGATTGTTCATTATGAAAATTAAGTAACAATTAGTGTAAAGTGTTCAGAATAATGACTATCATACATTATGCATTTATTAAATGAAATACTTGATGATGATGATAGAAAAACATATTGCCTTGTTCTAGTGCTTTAGTTTATCCCAACTTGGCCGTATCATCATATTATTATCCCAGTTACCTGAGCCTTCTAGTCAGTATTTACTGGACCTTCTAGTCAGTCATTTCTTTGGAACGTGTGACTTTCACTGAGAGTCACATTAACTTGTCATTGGTCCCCACCTGTTCCAACATTTCACTGTGTACCAGATCGTATTGTCTTTCTCTTAAGGACATTACCCCAGAAATTCTTCCATCTTCTACTATACCAATCTTTTCCTCTTTTTAATATTTCAAAACCAAATAACCAAACAAAAACTCCTAATCTTCAAGCCCTTACTCTCTATCTACTGATTCATTTCCCTGCTCCTATTAAGAAAATGTTTTGAAATATGTGTAAACATAGTCTAACCGTTTCTTCACCTCCCCCTCTCCCCAGTCTCTGTCCATGGATGTTTCTCATTTCTCGTCTTATTTAGCTTCTCTGTAGCTTTTGACACACTTGACCATTTTCCCCTTCTGACACATTTTTGTCAGTTGTCTTCTAGAATATTATATTCTCCTGGTGTTCTCTCTTGCCCATTAGCGGTTCCATCTCTGCTCCTTTGCTGGTTGTTTCTGATCTTTCTGACCTTCTAGTGTTGGTGTGATCCAGAGCCAGGTCCTTGGAACCCTCTCTGTCTGTACGTTCATCCTTGACCAACGTGGGTAGTCTCATAGCTTTCAATGCCATCGCACACCGGCAACTCCCAGAGTCACGTTTCCGCCCCAGGTGTCATTTTTGAACTCCAGACCTCCAGCAGCCTACTTGACAAAATCATACACTGGGATAAATCATACACAGTGCAAGCTTAAAATACCAAACCTGAACTTCAACTCTTCCTCCAAACATGCTTCTCTTACAGTTTTTCCTATTTCAATAAATAGAACTCCATCCTTCCTGTTTTCAAGGCTTAACATTTCAAAATTATCATTTTCTTCTTTTACTCACACCTCACATTCATGTAACAGCAAATCATATTGACTCTGCCTTCAGAATACATCCCTAAAACAACCTCTTGCATTACCACCTCAGTCCAAGTCACATTTTCATTTCACCTGGATTATTGCAATGGCTTCTGACTTGGCGATGTATTTCTGCCACTGGCCTCCTAGGGTCTATTTTTAACTTAGAAGTTATAAAAACAAACTCCTCAAAGCCACACAATTGCTTCCCTTTTACTCAGAATAAAAGCTATATCTTTATTGTGATCTATGAAGCCCTAGGCAATTGGTACCCCTTTCCACCCCACCCCCAATTTCATCTCTTCCTCCTCTTCCCTGCCTTTACTCTGATCCAACCACTATAGCTTCCTTTCTGATTGTAACCCATACCAGGCACACTCCTGGCACAGGGCAACTGCAGTTTCTGTATTTTCTATCCAGAATCATCTAACTCCAGATAGATCCCACGTGATTCCTTCTTTCCTCTCCTTGAGCCCTTTGCTAAGATGGCTCATTTGCAGTGAGACCTTCCCTAATCACCTGTTAAAAAAGCAGCCCCCAAATACTTGTTCTGGCACCCCTTTATTCTCCTTTCTTGCCTAATCTCTCTCCATAGCACTTAAAACAATCTAATATACCATGTTTTATTGGTTTCTTTGTCTTTCTTTCCCAGCAGTATATAAGTCACATGAGGGCAAGTTTTTTGTTTCATTTTTTTGATGGGAGTATATTGTGTCCTCTGCCATATTCTCAGCATCTATTATAGTAGCCGGCATATGTTTGCATTTATCAGTAATTTGCTAAATATAGTTCGTGATATCATAGAACTGCCTGATTCTTTTGAAAACAGAAAATTTGGACTCCATTTTGATTATAATGCTCAGGTTGCTGAAATTGTCTAAAATCATTTGAAGGGTTTTTATCTCACCTTGTCTCAGGCGGCTCCTATTTACTACAGTCTATGAAATGCCTTTAGCACAACCGCCTTGCATAATTTATCGGTCTCAAGACAGTTAGTTAGATTGGTAAATGCTAAAAAGATTGTGGAGTTTCCCTGCATCAGTTTGTTTCTCACAGCAGCACTATTCTGTCACTAACCCGGGGAAAATTGCTGTCACTCTCAAGACACTTAATTTTCATTATAAAATATGCAGTGCAAAGGTGATGTGTTACCAACATTGAAAATGTACTTGTGGCTTTAGGTCAATTAAAACATTATTTCCATGTTGAAAACTAATGGCTACAAAATATGTGTCACAAACAGATGTAGAATGGGTCAAATCTGCCCCAGGCATCCCTGGGGCCTTTGAGTCGTTTGCCAAGGTATGGAGCAGTCCCTGATCACAGAATGACCCAGGGAACATCATTTCCATTGCACAGAGAGTCCATAGTAGGAAAATAAATAAATAAACATACAGCACAAAATTTTGCCTTCTTTCAGGAGAATTAGATACCATCACATGAATAACGACCACAATGCGTGGAGGAAAAAAAGATTAAAAGTTTTTGTGACTTGGGCAGACATGGCAGCCAGCACCATGGCGCTCATAACGGATTGCACTGCAGTGTTATCTGAATTCCTCTGAAAGCGTGAAATCGATTAATACCTATCCAGTGCTGCAGGGAAGCAGGCAAATACAAGATCCTAAACTGTAAGATGGCTCATGCTTTGTTAAAGACACATGTTATAAGTGGATAAGGGAATAATTGGAGAAGTTTAACATCTGGTCCTGGAAGGAGCTCAATGAGATTGAAGTATTTTTTTTATTAGTGAATTACAATAAAAGGAGGATAGTATAGTATATAAGGCAACACAAAAACAGGCATCATTAACAAACTCACATTATTTATAAGACTTTTAGTTCCATTTCACAAGAAATACGGATTAAAAAGTACTGCTTATCTAACAGTAGTAACATCTAAGAATCTTTTCTTTTTTCTTTTGAAGTAATGCATTTCATATTGTGCTATTTTATTATAGAGAATAAAATAAAATATATTCGGTTTAGAAATAATATAAAGATTACACGTATGGAAGGCATTTTTCTCACAAGAAAAAACCCAATACACTTAGTAAAATCAAAACCCAACTGGCCAGTGTGGCTCAGCTGGTCGGATGTCATCCTGCAGACTGAAAGGTGAGCAGTTTGATTCCCAGCCAGGGCACATGCCCAGATTGGGGTTCGGTCCCCAGTTGGGGCACCTGCAAGATGCAACCAATCAGTGTTATCTTTCATGTCAATGTTTCTCTACCTTCCCTTCTCCCTCCCTTCCTGTCTCTCTAAAGTCAATAAAAGAAAAAAAGTTTAAAAAACATAAATAATAGAAATATCTTCTGTGGACATGAAAAAACTATAGTGTTGTCATGACAGGTTAATAAAGTAAGAAAGAAGTTCCTCTTTCTCAGCTCTCGGTGAAGTAGCTCTGCATATGCTCCCAGTTGTATTTTTGTTGTTGTTTTTCTGTGGGTAACGAGTGAGAAATTTTTTGGTAAGCCATGAAAAAAATGATGATTTCCATGTTACTTCTTAACTCTGTTTCTAATTTCAGATCTCCTTCCCCTTCCCGAGGAAGTTAGTGATGTCATAGCTTTAATGTCTGTTTTAGCTGCAAAACTCAAATGTTCACTTTCTGTTAGAAAATCGAAAGCAGGTATTATACAGTTTCTCGAGATTTGGAATTCTTTAACGGCAAGTAAATTTGAAGTCCAAGTGCTGGTAGGTTAATCTGAAGTCATAATCCTGGTGACATTTTCCTGAATAAAAAGAAAACCTTTCTTTTGTAATGCAATTGTCTGGGCAGCTGTTCCCCTCAATTGCATCACTGCCATAACCATTATAGCCTCATTTTCATTAACTTTAAGAATCCAAAAAAAAAATTGTTTTGTTTTGATTCTGATTTGGATTTTCAATAGAAAGTAAAAGCTCTGAAATGGAGAGGTAGCAGCTAAATCAGGAATTTAAGCCACTGCATTGCTGATCTCAGAAGGAATCTGGTCTGGAAGGAGGAGATCTGGACTTTTAGGAAAAGAGGTTTCATGTCCTTAAACTCTCAGGGGGGTTTTGATTCAGAAGACCCGCTTTTTCCCTTGTGTCCCAGCCGGGCAAATGTTATTTAAAAAAGTGATCAACTCAAGCCTGAGAATGAAAGGCCTGTGTTATAGGTTCTATAACGTGTTTCCTGCTGGGTGGTGAGCGGGAGCAAGCATCTACTCCTTTTCACTCAGTGAGAGTATTGGAGAAGGCATGGCACAGCGCCAGGCACAGGAGGAAGTATTCAATTTCAGTGGGGCACACAGATGTGGGATGGTAATAACAGGATCGTACGCACAGTGAAAACACTTTTCTTGACCATGTCTTAGCTTGTTCTTGCATGTCCATGTCTAGAATACTGCACACCTTAGTCAGTGTCCATCAATACAGACCAGTCTCTTGAGGTCAGCATACTGGGTGGAAAATGAACCATTGACAATATTTGCTAGAACAGATAGCCAAGAAACAACTGGGATAATTCAATTCCAAAGCCTTATCATGTCAATTCCATCTCAAAAACATTCGTCTTTTTTATGCGTATTTTTCCACTGACATAAAACATCCCATTTGATGTTAATTCTATTGTATATTAACAGCATGGCTAATAAATTCACGTGACATGATGAAATGTTGCAAAAATGCTTTGATGGTGTCTAAAAAAAAGAAAATGGATCTTCTATGTGCTTTCCTCTGTTGTCATTTGTCAGTAAAACGGTAATGAAGGAATTCTCTCTCTCTGCTTTTTAATTTATTTTATCTTCAAATTCACCTCTGGGAATAAACATTTCTTGGTGGGGTAAAGACATTATAAATCTTGTAAGGCCTTTATCAAATGTGTATTTATAATTAATTGTCAAAGGCAAGGAAGCAAAATTTTGAAATTTAGATTTTTCCTTCCAAAAGTCATCTTTTATAAATCTCCAGTCCATCTGCTGTTTCACCTGTATGTTTCTGAAGGAACCAATGAGATCCTCTGTGTCCCTGGGACTTGGTCAGGTTTTTGTACTGTTTCCCAATGAGCCACCCTTAAGGAAGTGACCCATACTGAGTAAGGCCCCAGAAAATGGGAGAGGGGTCTGTTTGTAGAACTGGGTCCCTGAGCAGCTTCTTGACAATTCTGATTTTGGCAACAGTTCAGAGGATATCCTCAGACATTCTCTGAATGCCACTCAGGACTCTGTTTCAGGCATTTCCAAGCTCTGGTTTCTAATGGTCACTGTTGAACTTGAACTATTGGCTGACTGTGGCTTAGAGCATGGTGATGTATCATCTGTCTCCCACAAATCAGGGAATTGTTGAAGGTAAGGATCTTGTGCTGAAGTAACATGAGAACTTGTGCTTTTCTTTCATCCATGTGCCAGCTCATAAATTCCGTATTCTCTAAGAGCAATACCCAGTAAACTTGCGCAAAGTATATTAAATTTAAATTTTAAAAGGAGACTTTCATATAAGTTCCTTTTAATAGAGTGCCTGGAATAAACTGTAGAAATTCCCTGCTTCATTCATCACATTTACCATGATTTTCAGCTTAATCCAATCATTTGATAGCACCTGGTTATACATAAGATGGTTTAGAAATTAAATGATGAAAACATTGCATAAATTGCATTATACAAACAGCAGTATGAAAAGATAACAAGGTCTACTGGGAGCATGATAAACCACAAACAGAACATTTTGAATGAAGAAATTTAATGTTAGGGAAAGAAGCAAAACATCAACTTGTGGCATATTTTCAAAGTCACATGTTCCTAAATTAGTATTATCTCTATATAGTATCACCCCATTTATCTCTAGTTTACATGGCCAGCAATTCTACTACCTAGATGCTAGCCAAAGGGAAAAAAGACAACTTAACATGGCCAAAAATCCATGGATAGGAAAATCAGGCAATTAGTAATAACAAGAAAAACTATTGGCCCACAGTAAAAGTTCCAGTAACCGTCATCTTTATTATTATTATTATTATTATTATTATTATTATTACCGATTTCTTACAGTTCTATTTCACAAGCATTACCTCATTTGCTATTTATCATGATCATGGAGTTGTTTTGTTTAGCATGCCCACTAAGCAGTAAAAATACACAAAGGCACAGGGGCATCCTGTAACTTGTTCAACCTCATGTAGCCAATAAATAATGGAGCTGGGATTTGTCCAAAACAGACTGGCTCCAGGATTCTATTTTAACCATTTTATAGTGTTACCTTCTTAGGTACTCGTTGCTTGCATGGATATAGTATAAGCACAATGCTAAAAAAAAATATGGCTATCTGGCTTTATACATCACAGAAAATAAGTTTATCTGGGTCAGAAGGGGGAGGTAAGACAGACAGATTCCCTGACTCTATCAAGAGAATCCTTAAAAACTGAGCAACTGAAGGCAAATATTATACTGTAGGGATTTTATTGGCATGAACTTAAATAGAGGTAACAACATAGTAAACTGATTTTTCAAAATAATAATCTTGGATCAGCCTCTGAATGCTCTACCATGTTGAAAACACTATGCTGTAAATGGTTTGGAAGAAGATAATCCATTCTAGAAATATTGATTCCCTAACTGCTATTTTTTAATGGGGTCAGAGATCTCTATGTGGTAATTAGAAGGGATAAACTTCAATAATCTGTATGGTGTGCTGCTTCCAGAACACCCTGTTCCTTGGTGGTGCTAGATAATTGGGCTGTTATTATTAAAGAAGTAGTCATACTTACCAACATGTTTGAAAGATCCTGCATCAGAACATATCCTGCTCAGTTTACTTTCCCTAAGACTTGAACTAATGGTTGAAGAGGTTTTTTTGCTTGCCAGCACGTTCTTAATCCACTGTTTTATTAGATAACACATCTTATTTGTTTTATCACCTATGAAAGGCTCTTCCTAAACAAATTGTCTGGCAATACGCTAAACTATTGTATTTAAGAATAGACAGATCATAATAGAATTCTACTTCCCTTTTATAAACACTTTCTAGACCAACATGGTGAGACCTATAGCTGTAATGTTAGAAGCCTAAAACCTAAAACAGCAATACACTGTAATTCTTATTGCTGTTCATTAAAAAAAAAAAAATCTTTGCTTTTCAATTAACAAGGAACACCCTAGAAATTAACAATCATGTTTATAAAACTATTTCAAATCTTGTGTCTTACAAGAAAGAGAGTTGGGTCTTCTCCCAGCTCATGTATAGGCTGGAAGACAATTCAGAAACTGAGAAAAGTAACTGCACATCAGATAACTCAGCTGCATCAGAGTCATCTTGTGGCCCGTGTCGGTGCTTTGACTCTCCAGATGTTGGCAAGAAAGGCCTTCAGAAATCTTGTTTCTGAAATAGTTAGCGATATAGCAGTGGGTATAGTGCAAAAATATCAATGTATTACTTTTTAAAAATAAGAACTCCACAGACTTTCTTTCTTTTTCTTTTCCTCCCTTCCTCCCTCCCTCCATCCCTCTCTCTCTCCTTCCTCCCTTCCTTCCCCCCTTCCTTTCTTCCTTCCTTCTATTTAATCTATCAATTATCTATTTTTGTATTAGGTTTCTTAAGTGGCATCTTTGTGTAAATATTACCATAGTATAATTTCATTTCTCCTGAAACATTCTTTGTAGTTCAGTATAAATAGAGTAATTCTGCTAAAAAATAAACTTCCTTAATTGTCAGTTGTTTGTCCCATATGTTAAATATTTCATCTATTCACTTTGAGGTTTATGGTCTATCCATTTTTCCTGAGCCTGGTCAAATACCACAAGTACCTGAGAAATGAAACTATATTACTCCTTCAACTTTCTACTGGGAAGGAGAGACCACCCCTCTCTGCAGCCTCACACTCCGAGTCACCCAATTTTCTTCTAGTTTATTACACTGGACACCTGGACACAAGTGCCGAGACACAGTACAAGTTTCTAAGGCTCTCACATGCAGTTCAGCAATTTCCTTCCTTGAAGGGACAGAAGAAAGGTTTTCTTTTCCGTATTTTATCTGCAGTTTTATTATGTCTGCAAAGTGACAAGTGGGTAATCAGACTGAGAATACAAACAGGTACTGTCCTCCGAAAACATTAAGTGGACATTCAACAACCACATAGTTAAACCTGGTAAAGAGAGGCAGGTAAAGGTGATGCTCAATTTAACAACTTGGATGAGAAAAAGGAGGTCACAAAAAGTGAATCGAGAATAGGAGGTAGCCAAAAGGTCAACTCTACCCTTGAAAAATCTATGAGGAAAAGGCAAAGAAATATGGGAAAATATTCTGTGGCTGTTAATGGGGTACAAAGAGTAACAATAATAGGTCTGAATGCCCCTCCAAATTTTCATTTAACTCTATGATTTACTAGTCATAAAAAGAAGAAAATTATTTAATGCTCTTCAATAAGATACATATAATTGTAGAGCTAGGATCTTTATGAAGTGGCAAAATAAATCAAATGCATCTTTTTAATTTTATGTACACAAAAAAGAGTACTTGCAACTTACTATTGAAGGGATTCACTTAGCATTCTATCAGAATTACTCAGGTGTGCAATCTGTTAGTCAGGAATTCTTTTTAAAAATCACTGTTAAAAGTGCAGAAAAATTACCAATATATGCTAACCCAGAAATGAAATTCAGGTGAAGATGATTTGAGAATAATTGTTTCAAACTTGGGACACATTCCTCTGATGTTTGCACCCTGTGAATCAGTGTCTGTCATATACATATCAAATTAGCACTAACAGTTCTTTAAAACTCACATATGATCATGAACCCTGGTAATTTGTAGCTGTATAGACTTACCTATGAGTCTTATTTTAAAACACTGATGCCTGGTCCCCAAACTGAAGGTTTTATCAGGTCTGTTTTTAACTCACCCTATAATTCTAATATGAACCTTGGATGAGCAGGAACCTCTGGTCTGTTACAATCTGGGGTGAGACGCATCTGCAGTTCTGTTTTGGACAAGAAGACTACCTTCCCCAACTGCTATCTTAGCCAATGAATCGGGGTCTCCTGCCTACCTCCTTTGCATACCATCTTAAATGATAACCTCTGGTAGTGAGCAGGACCCTCTTAAATGATAACAGTCTGGTAGCATTTCCTGAAATAAGAGTTTTAGAAGTCAAGCATTGGATGGAGGACAGGATGGGGAAGAGGACCACAAAGTAGGGAAAAGATACACTGTGGGTACCAGGACTTTCTTCAAAGTCTATATCACTCAGGACACTTGGAATCCCAGCATGATTCAGCTACAAGTGAGTTTTACAGACATGTCTAGTACAAACCCTTCATTTTACAGAAAAGTGAATGTCTTGCTCAGGTTGGTTCTGGGCTAACTCCCTGATCATTTTCTTTATTATATGCCTATTGCCATGAGAGGGTGGCTTATAGTTTTCTCGTTTTCTTCCTGTCACACACTGTATTTTATTGTCTTTTCGTTCCCTGGCTCACTGTGACCAGGCCTTAGGAAACTTCATGCAGATCCTTCAGAGATAAAGGAGAGACACACGATGGGAACACGTAGTCAAGGTTCTGAGCCCCAAAATAAAAGTTGACCCCTAGTGTTCATTTGTGCCCTGCCTGGTCCTTTTGTTCAAGCTTCTAGCTGATCCCTTTAATTAAGATCACAATTAAAACTAACTTGAAGGTTTAATTAAAATTAAACTTTCCTTTATTTCTTTCAATATTTTAGCCCCCATATAAAAATGACCTATAAAAAGGAAAAGATTTCTTTGTCTTTGGGTAGAAAAGAGATTTTTATATTTGAGGAGAAAACTCAGGCGGTCTTTGCCCATCCCTTCCTTAGAAAGTGTAGGCCAAAGCAGACCTTGTCCTTTTGGAAATGAAATGAGAGCTCTGTGTAGTAAGCTTTTTCTCTGGAGTGGCGTGAGAAAATAGATGAGGCAGAGGGGATGCTCCCTACAGGCCTGAAGTATGGCAGTGGTGAAGTCAGAAGGAGGAGTCATTTTCACCAACCTTTTTTCCCTCCAACCTTACTGTTCTGGTCCTGGGAAGCTCTGCTGTGCCAGTCTGGACTACCCTTGTCTACTACCATAAACAAAAGACTCAGGTTGAGATGCTGAGATGAAGGGGAGGAAGAAGCCGGAAATTACTTTGCACTGAGATGAGAAAGACTTGCTCAGACCGCCAGCCTCTCATGGCCGTTTATTTATATGATGGAAATATCTATTCGGGCATAAATATGGTTGGAGACTTTCAAGCTCTTTTGTTTATATACATATTTGCCATTATCTATATTCTCTGAAGGAAAAATAATAATTGCTGAATAATTTAATAAACTTTCTAATATGGTCCAATGATTCTGTTAACGTAACAAGCACCAGTAGCGAAAACAATCTAATTCCTTTCTTGCCAATTTTATTTTCATGGCAATATGTATTTGGTTAAGCCTTTATTTCAGAAAAGGAAAAAGATTATCTCAAACTATGTGGAAACCGTTTAAAAACTGAGTAACTACAAAGGCATATTGGACAACCCACTTAAGCTAACAGTGAGTAGCACATGCTCACTCATCTTTTACAAAGGCTGCTCTGATGTTGGAATTAAAAAAAAAATCTCTTTTGAGCATCACTGTACTTTTGGAGGAAGCATAAAATTGCCCACTTTTTTCTGTTTATTAAATTCATTGGGGTGACATTGGTTAATCACATTATACAAGTTTCAAGGGTACAGTTCTATAATACATCATCTGTACATTGCATCGTGTGCTCACTACCTGAAGGCTCGTCTCCCTCTGTTACCATGCACTTGCCCCCCTCTACTCTCTTCACCCTCCCCCCACCCCCTTTCCCTCTGGTAACCTTTATACTGTTGTCAGTGTCTATGAGTTTGTTTGTTTTGTTTGTTCATTTGTTACCCTCTGTTTTATATCCCAGATATGAATGAAATCATACGATTCTTGTCCTTTTCCATCTGACTTATTTCACTTAGCATGATATTCTCAAGGTCCATCATGCTGTGGCAAGTGGCAGCATTTCAGCTTTTCTATGGCTAAGAGGTATTCCGTTTTACCTGTGTACCTTGTACTTTTACCTGAGGTCTTTTATTTACCTGGAGCATACATATGCACGTGCTGCATCACAGGCAAGAGTGCTTAGCTACAGGAGACACATTCCTGACTGAGATGTATAATAAAATAGTATATTTCTCAAATGTATTTCATAACTTTTACATTTGCCTCCCCACAATATACTGGCATAGTATTAAAAACTGCAAAGATAGAATCAAATAGTAAAATATATCACAAGTCAAAATCATCAGACACTTATGCCTAAGATTTTATGACTGGCTAATTCACTTGCTATCTATAATTAGTTATTTTCTTTTCAATAATGTAAAAGTTGAAATTAAATTAGCTCCTGATGGTTTTAATCTAGATTTTCAACTATGTAAGTACCTTAGTACTTTCAGATAAAAACACATCTAAAGTTTTGTGATTCTCTACTGTCTTCTTTTAAAAGAAATTGAATATTTTGTAATAGGTGTAAATATGCTACAAAGTAAAATATGTCCAAGGTTTCTAGCTCTAATTCTTCTGCTGTTTAATTACTGAAACTAATCGCTTATTAGCAATTGGCCTACCCAGTTGCAAAATAGAAGTAAAAATATTTGTTATCCCATAATCACAGAGAATCATGGAAAATAAATTAAATGAGAGAAATTTTAGAGCCCTTGGAAGAAAGCTGTTTTCTAAATGCAGAATATTTGCATTACTATCATTCCTATTATGCAGCAGATATGAGAAATGCAATTTTCCTGTGTATTTGTGTTGGCTGTATGTC
>VMDR010007267.1:0-41420 GCA_007922815.1 Macrotus californicus | reverse complement strand
AAAGAACATTGAAATACCAAATAACTAGTAACAACCTAAAGATCTTCTAATGGAAGACTGAAAGCTTTTTATGATTCATAAAAATCAAAAGAAGGAAAATTATTTGCTGTTACAGAAATATGTCCAAGATATAGAATTAAGTGATGGAAGAACGAGAAATGTGTATTTGATATGTTCATGCATCTATTTGTTAATATTTATGAGATATACACATAAGCATGATTTGAGTCGGATTATAAGGTAACTGTGGCTGTTCTTGAGAAGAATGTCTGAAAATAGGGCTGGTGTGTAAGGAAGTCTTGCACTTTTTATTTTAGACTGCAGATTAGTTTTTTATCATGTGTTTTTCATTTTTAAAAAGTAGTAATTTTAAAAATCAAAGAGTGCATTACTTGATTCAGAAAGAACGTCATTTGTTTTTAAATTTTGGTTGTTATGCGCAATTTGTAATCAATTATAATCTCTCTAAGGACATAGAAGTAATAAAATCAATTGCCTTGGGGAAAGAGAACTGGGTGACTGAGGGGTCTAGGGGAGAGTTCTAACTCTCCTTTCGTACTTCTTGAATTTTTATCCATATGAATATACGTATCAGTAAGTAGAAAATTTAAAATATCACCCCACCCCCTCCCCATGATGAAGAACATGAGACACTGATCTGAAGCGCATGTATGGACCACGCTTGTCAACTAGTGGGGTTCCCCTAACATGAACAGACAGCCCCTGGGTTCCAAGTGTCTGAGTTTAGATGCCAGCCGTGTGGCAGCAGGCTGAGAGTGCCGGCTCCCAGCACCTGGCGAGTTTTAGAAGGTGGCTTCCGAGAGCTGGGGGAACTAGAGCCCCTAATCCACAGGGCTGGGTGGGGACACAGATCCTCCTGGGGAAGAGTGAGCCATTGTGCCAGGCAGTCCTGTGCCCAACGAGCTTAGCCTTTTGGGTCATCCTCCAGACACTTCTGCTAGTCTCTTCCACATTTTTAAAAAAATAGCTCTCTGCAGAGAACTATAAAATCATACCAAAATATAAAAGAGAAAAGAGCTATCTGCTTATTTAAAATAGGGGACAAAACCAACCTGATATGTCTTACTTATTTTAGCGACGTAACTGGCAAGACCCCAAGGGGTGGCACTCCTTACAACAATGGAAAGTTGGAAGCAACTTGCAGGTCTTACTTGTGCTTACTTCTCAAGGCGTCGCTGGGCCGTGGGCAGGAGCACACGGGTTTGGTGCACTCAGGCCATAGTCTGATGCCGACCGGATGCTCTTTCCTCTTCCAGGCAGGCCCTAAGGGTGGAGGCTGCTTCCATGCGCCAGCCGTGCCATCTGCCACACGTGGTTTCCAAGTGGCCGCACCAACAGGAAAGATGGCAGGAGGTTGACATGGATGGGTTTCAAGGTCAGGGCCAGTCACTGTCACCCACACTGCATTGTCTGGAACTCAGTTGCCTGGTCCTAACCGAACTGCAAGGGAGGCTGGGAAATGGAAGCATCCTGTGTGTCCAGGGAGAGGACATAAATAGCATGGAGGCATGAGGACATTGAGCAAAGAAGGAAGTTTGTCAACAAATTATGATCATCTTTACAATGGCATGTCATTCAGCCGATGAAAATCAGGTCTCAAAGAGTATTTAATGACAGGAAAATGCCAATGATAAGTGAAAAAGCAAGATGCAGAATCTTATGTTTCTAATTTTCAATATTCATGCCTGTATGTGTGTGCTCATAAGGAAATAAAAGTATGGTATTTGTGGTTATCTCTGAATGGTAGGGTTATAAGTCATTTTTATAATTTTGAAGAAATTGCTAACTTTATACTTTTCACAGAGATATGTATAATCTGAACAGCAAATTCCTCAGGTCATCTGAAACCAGAGCTGACACTTAAAATTCCTTTGTAAGTTGTCACAGACCGTGAGTATGAAGTTGTGCTAGTAAGGGTTTTTTTAAAGCAGTACAAGGCCACTCTCTGCTTTAGTGCTTACTTTTTCTCCTAGCTCAGGTGCCCGACTTGTCCCCTGTCGTGGTCACACCATGCATTAGACTTATTCCTCTGGGAGGAGATGCCCAGTCTGAAACCCGTCTGTCCACTGCAACACACCGAAAGGGACACATTTTGCTGAACAGAACAAACAAGCACAGCAGGTCCGCCTGTCCGGGAGGTTTTAACCCAAAGGAGATGGGACTAACATATGGACAGGCTCAGTCCTGAATGAGAGGGGAGGGCCCTCGCGCATGGCAGACGCGGCCTCAGGAGAAGACGGCCACGGTGAGTGTGGGAGAGAACGTGGGCCGGCCCGAGGCGCTTAGAGGGGCCAGGAGGAAAGGACTGCAGGGAAACCGTGTTTCTTCTATACAGGGAGACTTTATGGATTAAAGTATGTATCACTTATTAATGTCCATATTGGGCAAAGAGTGCTAACAGGACGGGAGCAGACAAAATGCAGTGCTCATTGAAAACACTTGCTCGATATGTATTTTTAATCCATCGTGTCAGTAAAATTGACAAGATTGATCATGTCCAATGTTAATGAGGGTGTGGCAGCCCAGTTAACTCTCAAATACTGTTAAGAGGAGTATAAATTGGCCAGACTTCGTATTGTTGTGGATGAAAAAGCCGCCACACGCTGCACCAGACAGGCTCTCAGGGGGCCAGCATGGCGGGCCCTGCAAACTCAGAGACCGAACATTAACTGCACGGGATGGTTTGAATATAAAAACTCCTTTTGGAAAGCTGGTCATGGTGAGTAGTCACGTCCTAGGCCTGTAGCTTCCTTGACAAAGTCAATCTTTACCTTAAGTGAGCCCGTCTATTGTCATTTGCTTCTAAGGTAACACGCCTTTGAAATGTCAGGATCATCATCTTTTCCAGACCCCTCAGCAGCAGAGCAGAAACCTCAGAGCACTCACTCACTGTTGTCTTGCTCGCCGCACACCATCCCTGGGTGCTGTGAGTGTTCACTGATAACTACCCTGTACGCACCGATGGATAAGAAGGATGGGTCTCTCCGTTCTACTTTTCATCCAATCCTAGAGATGTCCCCGCTTTGCTTTCTCCCGCCTCCCTAATCTGTCACCAGAGGGTTTCAGGTAACTGTCCTTATGTCCCCTCACATCATGATCAAGTGGGGTTCATTCCAGAGCACAAGGATGGTTCAACATACGGAAATCAATCGATGAGACACACCACAGCGACAAAAGAATGAAAACTATGAGATCATATCAATAGATGCAGAAAAAGCATTTGACAAGACACAGCATCCATTTGATTGAAACACTCGATAGAAAAGGGTGTAGAAAGGAAGTACCTCAGCATAACGAAGACCATCTATGAGAAAACCGTGGCCCACGTACTCAGTGGTGAAAATATGAGAGCTTTTCCTCTCAGATCAGGAACAGGACAAGGCCACTGCTCTTCAACACAGTTCCCGAAGTCCTAGCCAGAGCAATCGGGCCAGAGAAAGAAAGAAAAGTCACTCAAATTGGTAATGAAGAAGTAAAATTGTCACTTTTTGCAGATGACATGACTCTTTGTATAGAAAACCCTAAAGATGCTGCCAAAAAACTATTAGAAACAACAAAGACAGTAAAGTCACAGGGTACAAAATCAATGTACAAGAGTCCACTGCATTCCCATAGACTAAGAAAAAAACTCAGAAAAAGAAATTTAAAAGAAATCCCCTTTACAATTGCAGCAAAGTGAATAAAGCACCTAGGAATAAACTAAGGATGTGAAGGACCTACACACAGAAAACTACAAAGCATTAATGTAATCCCCATCAAAATCTCAATGGCATCTTTAAACAAGTAGAACAAAAATCATCAGATTTGTTCAGAACCACAAGAGACCCCAGTAGCCAAAGCAATCCTGAGCAAAAAGAACAAAGCTGGAGGCGTCACACTCTCTGACTTCTAATCATACTGCAAAATGACAGTGAGCAAAGCATGGGACTGGCAGAAAAACAGACACACAGACCAACGGAACAGAACTGAGAGCTCAGAAGTAGACCCGCCTGGACACGGGCAACTGATTTTCAACAAAGGAGCCAAAAACATGCAATGAAGAAAAGAAAGCCTTCCCAATAAATGTTGCTGGGAAAATTGGAAAGCCACATGCAAAAGTATGAAACTGTGTGGCTATTTATCACCACACACAAAAATGAACTCAAAATGGATCCAAGTCCTAAATATAAAACCTGGAACAATAAACTACATAGGCAAAAACATAGGTTAGGACGGACTTTGGTCTTAGAGAGGATTTGATGAATTTGACCACAAAGGCAAGGGCAGTAAAAGCAAGAATAAGAGAATGGGGCTACATGAAACTAAACAGCATTTTACACACAGCAAAAGAAACTCAACAAAACAAAACAAAAAGGCAACGAAGTGAATAGGAGAAGATATTTGCAAACAGCACCTCCCATAAGGTTAATATCCAAAATATATAAAATCACGCAACTCAAGAACCAAAAACAAACAATGCAATTAAAAAATGGCCAGAGGACCTGAACAGACATTTCTCCCAAGAAACACACAAGTGGCCAAGAGACATATGAAAAGGTGTTCAACCTCACTAGCTATTAGGGAAATGCGAATCAAAACTGCAATGAGATACCATGTCACACCTGTCAGAATGGCTGTCGTTAATCAGACAGATCATCACAAGTGTTGGAGAGGCTGTGGAGGAAAAGGAACCCTCACTCATGCTGGAGGGAATGTAGACGGGAAAACAGTATGGCGGTTCCTCAAAAAATTAAGAATAGAATTATCATATGACCCAGCAACCCCTCTTCTGGGTTATCTATCCCCCAAATTTGAAAACATTTATTTGTAAGAATATGTGTTTCCTCCATGTTCATTGCAGCACTGTTCATGGTGGCCAAGACATGGACACTGAAATGTCCTTCGATAGAGGACTGGATAAAGGCAATGTGGTCCTTATATGACAGTGGAACCCTACCCAGCCACAGGAAAAGGTGAAGTGCTGCTACTTGTGACAACCCGGATGGAGTTGAGAATAACATGCCAGGAGAAATAAGGCAGAAGGAAAGAGTCAAGAACTGTATGATCTCACATGTGGGAGACAAAACTGAAAGCAACAGATGAACAAACAGGACACACGAAACTCACAGACACGGACAGCAGTGGCTACCAGGGAAACGGGCTGGGGGGTGGTAAAGGGTAAAGGGGGTCAAATGCAGTGTGACGGAAGAAGATTTGACTTTGGTTGGCAAACACAGATGATGAACCACAGAATTGTGCACTTGAAACCTATATAATTGTATTAGCCAATGTCACCTCAGTACATTTAATAAAAAATGTTTTTAAAAATCTGCAAAACTGCCATTCTCCGGAGCATTTTCTCAGTCTGCTGCTTCCCGGCAACTGTCATCAGTTTGGTTCAAATAAACTCCTAAACATTCATTCTCTACAGGTTTGGATGTTTCTTATATCAACATTAATTAGCAAAATACTACATGTATGTTTACTTTAATGGGGAAATTGAGCTTCTCAGAAGCCCCTTTGCCTGAGAGTGACTCACCCAGCAGAAATAAGGTCCTCTGCTGTGCTGCTATCCGTCTCCCTATCCTAACCTAGATGACAGAACTAGATTCAACATCCTAACCTGGACGGTAGAGCTGCATTCAGCCCCTCAGCAGGTCTTGTAAAGGTCCAGAGCTGCTCCCTGAGCCTGTCGGCTCCCAGCAGGACAAGCTGCCGAGAGAAACCCTGAAGAGTCCTCTAGTGGCCGCTTTTTAGAAAACAGGCTCCTTCAGGAATTTGCTTCAAGCTTTCCTTCCATGGCGCCAAAGGTAAGTCGGCTATCACAGGGCATTGAGGCTTGACCACAACCACCTCCCCATCCCCTCCCCGCCCGACTTCCCTCCCCACTCCCAGGCTCTGATACTGGCTAGGAACAGCTCCCTGGCTTGAATCTGCCTAGAATGAGATATGGGCGTTCTGTGGGTGGTGCAACCCCAAATTCCTACCCACCAGTGTGATAATGCAGAGAGCCAAGGAATATGGCAAAGTCCTAAAAGATGCTGTCTTGTGTGGACTGCCCCCCCACCCCATAAAACACAAGGACACACTGGTAAAGCAATCCATGGAGCAACCTGGGTTTCCAATTGCTTTCTTGAAAATATGCAAATTAACTTTTTTAAAAATGATTTTATTTATTTATTTTTTAGAGAGAGGAAGGGAGGGAGAAAGAGGGAGAGAAACATCAATGTGTGGTTTCCTCTTGTGCGCCCCCTACTGGGGACCTGGCCTGCAACCCAGGCATGTGCCCTGACTGGGAATCCAACCTGTGACCTTTTGGTTCGCAGGCTCAATCCACTGAGCCACACCAGCCAGGGTGCAAATTAACTTTTTAAGTGACCTTGAGTTAGAGAAGATTGAGCAAGTAAGGAAGAGGTTACATCTACAGGAAAAATGGTTGGGTGGTGGGGGCTGGTGCAACAGAGCAGTGTTTACATGTGCAGAGTGCTTATTGTGTGCCAGGCATCACAGCCGCCACATGTGCTAGTGCCGTGTGCTGGGCCACCCACAATGCTTAGGGCTCTCTGTGCACATTAGCAAAATGTGGGTGGGGGGCTGGGCAGAGAGAAAGAGTCTGTGTGTGAAGCCAGAAGTGCCCTATTTGCAGGCATATGTCCCTGTGTGCTGACACACAATTTGGCCAGAGAAGGGACTTGAGTTTAATTGCCACTCATGTTCACCCTGGTGGCTGGGCACCTTGGTGGAGTCCTTTACCTGCACAGATGTATCGGCAGTTTGGAGTTTTTGCAAGGTCAAAGGCAGCAGTCAGGGGAAGAGCGAGGGCTGAAATCCCGCCTTGCTCTCCTGGGCGAGCCCTGAGCCCGTGCCAATCTGGAGGTGTCTCCCTTGTGTAATAACTGCAAAGGTGCCTTATGTGCACTTGGCCCTGGACTCCCACATTGCCCCCCGTGGCCCTGTAAGGTAGGTGACGGTGGATTACTGTGGAGCTAGTGACTCAGACCTTTTCAAGATCCAGGAGGGGCCCAACCACAGATTCCCATGGTCGTATTTTGTCCTAAAATTTGCAAAAGTAAGATAATTTCAATACAATTACTTAAAACTATTGTCATAGCAACTTTTGGAGGCAAGTATAATTATTATCCACATTTTACCACCGGGACCTAGGAAGGCTGAGTAGCATCACTGTTCAGTGGGAGCATGGATTTGGTGCAGGCTGATTCCAGTGCCGGAAGATGATAAAGTGTATATCGTCTGCAAGGGGGCAAAGCTTCCAGGAGAACTCTACCAGGGGCTGTGCATCCTTGCCCCAAATTGTCCAAAATTTTTGCGAAGCCAAAATGAGAAAAATCTTCACCTGCTTTAGTCAGCGGAGACTGACAAGAGGCAGAGAACAAGTTCTTTCTGGGGTTCAGACCTGAGAAGTGCAGTGGTCATTGAGAAACCAGCCCAACACCCATCCTGCGGCCATTGCACTGCTGCATGCACAGCCTAAAGCAAAACACTGCCCTCTACCCAAAGCTCAAACGTACGTGATTTAACAGTCTAGAGGGGTGTGGCCTGGGCTTCCAGGGCAGCTCTGGTGTGAAGATCACAGCTCCTGAGATGCTGCAGTCAGCACCTTTCTCCACCCAGAAGGAAAGGACCATGAGAGTCCCCCGTTCAGATGTAATTACCTGGTCATAATGAGTTGCCCGAGAAGCTGAGCAATGAGTGTCTTCTTTGACTCAGAGGAGCTTCTTTGAGTAAAAAGAAGAAGGGAAGGTCGACCTTGGGAGATTACTAGCCACCTTTGCCAATGCCATAAGCCAAGGATGGTTTAACTTTGGAAGCTGGGAGGCCTGAGATCTGTGAGTACTGCGTGGGAATCAGCGTGAACTGGAGGAAAAGGAGGTGAGCAAGAGACACAGCCCTTGCCAAGATGCAGTGAGATACAGGCTCTGTGGGGCCAGGGGAGAGCAGAGCATGGACACACCAGTGGCTGCAGATTCAGGGCACTTTCCCACAGCTATGGGCTACAGCAACCCGACAACCAGCATGTGCAAAGGGAATCTGAGAGTCACTTCTGATGACTCACCAGAAGACTTAGGAGAACCAGGAAGAAGGCTCCTTGGTTCAAGAGTAAGAAGAAGACAAGGGAAAAAAATGACGAGAGAGAATGAGACACTTTCTGGTTGGTCCGTGGCAGGCCGAGTTTCCCAGGCCCTCAGTGAGAAATGAGTCACTGTTACACAAGGACATGTGGATGGGAACTGCATCCTTCTCCTCTTCTCAGCCAAGCTTCTGGACAGAGGGCCGTTTCAGGACTCGTGGTCTCTCCCTTCTCATCTTGTCACCATGCCCATGAAGCGGCCCCTGTTCTAGTCTCCAGAAGCATGATTATTGCCCAGTTCAGCAGATTCTTCACATTTTTACATGGTTGCTCCACATCATGTAAGCGATTAACCGTCTGCTTCTTCATACTCTCATCGTGATTTCTATGACACCAGGTCCTCGTAACTCTCTCTGGCTTTATCTTCTCATTTCCTCCCTGAACTCCTCATCCCCCTGGTGGTACGAGAGAAAGAGTAGAATGTCTCACTTGAGGCCCATTGCAACCTTCTCCTGGGTTTCCAAGGCTGGAAAGCTAAGAAGCTACATGCTCTATATTCCTGTGCAGCTAGCATTCCAGGCACACTTTCAATTCTGCCAATCAGACAGACTCACCTGGAAACCTGGGGGGAGACAGAATGATGCAAGAAAGCTTGGAGAAGAGTCTGATTGAGACATTTTTGGATTCTCAAGAAAGCCCATAATCCTGAAGTAGGTTGAGTCACTGCTTTACACAGTCTCCTTTGCAAATGCGCCTGCTCTCACATTTCGTTTGTGTAATAGGGGATTTCTGTGTTAGTCAGCCACTGGTGCAATAATGCCGCATAACAAAACACCACCAAGTTCAATGACTTGCAACAACAGCTTTCATATCTTTTTGCTCACAGCTCTGCCTCGGGCTCTGGCCACCAGGTTGTAATGAGGCTCAGATTTGCTCTGTGTGTCTTTGCATTCTCTTTGATTGACAGTTCCCCAGGGTATGCTCTTCCCAAGACAGATCGCAGAAGCCTAAAGGAGAAGCCAGGTCACCCAGGAACATTCAGAGCCTCTGCTTGAGTCACGTCTGCTCACCATTTGTTGGCCAGATCAAGACCAGGCCAAGCCCCAGAGCCAGTGGGGTAGGGAAGTATATTTGTCCTCCAGGGGGAGAACAAGGAGATTCATATTTTCTAAAAATTAATACAATTAATTCCAGCTTCCCATATAAATATTTCTCTGGATGCTGCCTGTGGGACCTCTGCTCTGGCCTGATGCTGCTCCCCAGGCTTCCTATGTGGAGGACCAGGGCTACCTTTCGTTTCTTCACTGCCAGGTCACCCAATAAAGCAGGAAAGTGGAAGAGGTTGAGCGGGCTTCTGCCGAGAAAGGACATTTCCGAGGGAGGCTGGGCACCTGTGTGTGTTGTGTGGATGGCTAGAGATCCTTTAAACACAGATGAAATGTAACATGTAAAACCTGAGGTGATCGGTCACTGTCTAATTTTTCAGTTTTCTCTCTCACAATTTCCCCTCTAGAATTGTCTGCTCTACGCTCAAACTACAACAAATGAAAACAAAAACCCATTAGAACACAGGAAAGAAAGGTCTTGTGTGGATACTGATCTGTGTATTTGCCTGGAAGACAAATTCAATCTCCTTTGCCATTTAAAAATAAAGCCAGCATGCAACATGAAATAATTTATTATATTACTAAGTTTTCAAATTAATTGCCCAAATTAAATGTTAAAAGTATCAACAGTTTGATGAAATTTTCTTCTGGAAACGCATCTGATTTTGAGCATTTTTTTTTCTGAAGAGGAAAAAAATGAGGGGGTTCAGAAGCCTCCCGCCAACCTTTAACCAAAACTTCTGCTAATGTGTATAATTGCTTCAGATGAAAACATAAAACCTTTGGAATAAGCTCTTTTTGGACAATCTGTTAAAGAAATAGATGTATGTCTTCTTACCCTATTGGCCTTTCCCAAACTGGTATCACCTCTTCAGGTGAGTCAGGAATACACCTGGCGCAGGCGAGAGCAGCCCACGCCCACGGACACCGGAGTCGTGGAGGAACCACGTCCCAGGACTTCCTGTGAGCCGACGTGAAGGTGCGGGCTGAGGGCCCCTGAGTCTGGGCCCGAGTTTGGTGACTGACCTTTTCCAGGGATCCAACGAGCCGCCCCTGAGAGGGATGAATTTAGTTCAACCTTCTAGAAACGACAACCATCAAAATCACTGCAAATCCCCTTCTTTTTTTTAAAAAAAAGTTTGACTATGGAAAACTTCAAATATACATAAAACTAAAGAAAACTCTTGTAAGGTGGTCATCTCCCAGCCTAAACAATGATCTGCCTACCTCTGGCCAGTCTGACACCATGTACAAGTCTGTCCATGTTCCCCATCCCTCTGGGTGATTTTGAAGCAATTTTGAAACATCCTATCATTTTGACTATAAATATAATATTTCAGTATGCCATCTCTAAAAGGTAATGATGTTGGGTTTTCTTTAAAAAATCCAATGTCATTGTCAGGATCAGTGTTCTGTATTAAACTGGTGGAATATATGCATTGCTGTTAAAGAGCACATCTGGTTGTCTTTTGCTTGTGTTTGATGAGACGCAGTTCCACCACACAAAGTGTCATCTGTGAGTATCAGCACTTGTAAACCATGGAAGCACCCATCTCTAAAGCTTGGCACTGAAGATGTCACTTCCACCACTCACTTTAATTGGAACTGTTTGATTCTATTAAGTTTCTTTTTCTTCTACTTTATTATTTTATTGTTTCTTTTATTACAGTTGTCCCAGTTTTTCCCCTTCCTTTCCCCTACCCAGCTCATCCCTGTCGCCCACAGTCAGGCCCCCTCCATTGTCCCTGTCCATGAGTCAATCATACATGTTCTTTGACTGACCCCTTCTCCTTCCTCCCCACCTTCCACCTCTCCCCTCTCCCCTCCCACAGCTGTCCGTCTGTTCCATGTTTCCATGTCTCATTCCATTTTTCTTGTTAGTTTATTTTGTTCATTAGATTCCAGTTGTAAGTGATTCTATTAAGTTTCAGCAAACTCAGAACAAAAGGTTTCCACATTCTGCTCAGCTGCCAGTTTGTGAAATTCCTCCTATTACTGTTCTTGAATAATTTTCTAGGGAATTATCTGTCTTACAAATATAATGTCTTCCCCCGTATCTTAGTTAAGATGTCCTTTGAGCCTTACGTTTTCCTGCAAACTGCTCGTACAGTAAGATACGTTTTCACAGTGGTTTCACCAGCCAGCCATCTGTAGGTCTCCCGCTCTGGCTTCTGTCCGTGCCTCTTTATCAGGTGTCAGATGTTTAAATTCCAAGACACTTAACGCTGTTATCGTCAGCGTCCCTCAAGTGGCTTCTTGAAAATGAGACAGTGGTGTGGTGTGTGTGTGTGTGAGTAGGTAGTGGAAGAGGCTCAGGACGATAAACTGCATTTCCATTTCAGCCTCAGGCATTGGTAGCTGGCCCACTGATTGAAAAGACAAACAAACCCATCATCACTACCAATTTTCATTGCCATAGGATACTACTTTCTTGTTTTTCTTTAAAACAATTTGACCTTTATTGCAGCAGTCACTCAGAAATTATGAAGATGTGGACAGGTGCCTTCATAATGAAGAAATATGTCTCTTTAGAACTTTCTAAATCTCTCTCTACCTGGCTTGTCCACTTAGCGCTGGACATTTTGCTACTTTGTTTAATTCCTTGTCTTAGTCTGTTCGGCTGCTAGAACAGAGTATCACAGTCTAGGTGGCTTGTAAGCAGCAGAAACCGTGTTTGTCACAGTTCTGGAGGCTGGGAAGAGCTGGCAGAGATCAAGGTGCTGGCAGGTCCAGTGTCTAGTGAGAAGCTGCTTCCGGTTTCCTGAACCACCGATTCTCAGGTGGTTCAGGAAAAAAAGCTCTGCCTTCTGTACCTGATTTTCTGTTTCAGGAGTTTAAAGTGCCGTGTGGCTACTTCGCAGGTGAACGCTGGCCTGGATGGGTGGGCTCTGATGTCCTTCCCAGCCTTGAAGTCTTTCAGTGTCCCCAGGTCCCTGCTCATACCCCTCTCCCCCCCACCCCATTCTGTGGCTGGAGTGGGGAGTAAGAGGTGGGGTGAAGGGACGAGAGTCATAATCTCATCCTGGGAGGCTTTTCACTGCACACCCAGCTTCTCCCTAGGATTCTAAGACTCTTCAGTAAACCACCAGCACCTCTGGGAGTGTGTCCTGATCCTTGGGTGTCTTGGAGTGGACCCGAGGTTTAGAATCACCCTCCTAGGACTGTGTCAGAGGACCTCTGGACACCGCTGCCCACAGTCGAAGCTTTGTCATCCCAAGGGGGCGAAAGAGGGCAGGAGAGCACAAGCACGGTAGGTTGAGGTGGGTCCTCCCCTTCCACCAGGGAGAGGCAGAGCCGAGCAGAAGGAAATGGGTGCTGGTGGCAGTGAGGCGACGCTGGGGGTCGGGTGCCCTGTGGTGTAGCGGGTGCAGTTGCGTGCAGGGTCACATCAGACCCTATCTGGGTCCAGTGTGACCGGCATCTTTGATATCATTCAAGTGCTCTCCTGAAGAGCTGGGTTCCCACGTTTTCCTGGGAGGCAGTGGGGGCACATAACTGCAGTCTCAGGGGCTTCCGCAAGCCAGGCAGCAGCCTCTTGGGAAGGGGCTCCCAACAGCGGGCGGGTGGGTGAACTCCACCAGGACGCGCGTCCTTGGCAGCCAGCCGTGCACCCTGCATCCCTCCCACTTCTACTCCACACCACCTACTGCCCGACGGGTGAGTCCTCTCCAACCGGCTCTTCCGTTCAGGCCCCGGTAGCGGGAACTCTGCCGCCCCAACATTTCTAGCCCATTTCTCCATCTATGAAATGGATTGTTTTCAAATGGTTGGGGATTTGCTTTTTGTTAGATTGCTTTTTTTTTTTGTAAGAAGAGCCATTTTTGGAAATCCATTTTATGCGGGATCCCAACATAGGTCACAGGAGGAAACTGGGGCAGGAGACGGGGATGCAGTCAGGGTACCGAGTGTGCACAGCGGAGACCTCCAGGGCGCAGGAACCCCGAAGCTGGGCCTACTGATTTGCCAGGCAAAGGCACAAATTCCGATGAAGAAATTCTCTGAGTATTTGTCTGAGGAGGAAACGCCTTTTAAGTGACAGTGGGGGAGGGTTGCTCATGGTAATTATGCTAATTAGCATGGAAAGCCAAGGCTAAAATTAGGACAGAACTGTCCACAGCTCTGTGCAAAGTTGGTTAAAACAAGTCCTGCTGTGTATCGGTCAATCTCTTGTCTTCAATCAGGTCCAAACGTTGATGGCGCCGTCTCAGCTTCAGCCGGTCTCGTTCAAACACAACAGTCAGTTTTGATTCTCTGGGGCCAGCGATTTTCACCCGGTGTGACACAAGAATTTTTAAAACATGCAACGCCTGACTATTTAGTCAGGGGCGCTGACCTCTTTTCTCTTAGATTGCCAAATTATATTGTCAAATTAAAAAATGACAACAGCCAACACAACAGCCATCTGATGTGAATGCCCTGTCTTCAACGACAAATACACAGGTCGTGTAGTGGAGTTGCATCTTATTGGTCACGTTGATAATAAGGTTGCAGCTGATTGGTTAATTCTTGGCACCAGAAATCCTTACATGCAAGAATAGACACCTGATTTTTTAAAAAGTCACTTTGGAGCAAAAAGGGTAGGTAATTACTATTATTATTATTTTTGATAAATCAATCAAAATTATACCTATCTTTGTCAGATCAGAAAAACATATTTTGGGGGGTGTGCTGCGGAACTTGAGCAATTAGTTTATGTGTGCCAGGAGATGGAAAAGGTTAAAAATCGCTGTCTCGGGTACACGCTGCTGTGGGTGGAAAATGTCCCTTTATAAATGGGAGTGTGAGAACCAGAGCAGATCTTCTATGGAAAACCATTTAAAATGAGCAGAGAAAGAGGAAACTTGGCCTAAATTCTTTTTTTAAATGTCAACAAATGCAAAGGAGAGCCAGGTACTCCCTCCCTGTGCTGCCCAGGCTCTCAGCGGAGGACAGCACGTCTGAGGCGCCATGTCCAGGGGTCATAGTCGTGCCACTTGTCAGTGTCCCCGACACACCCGTCACCCGCCTCCACCCTCGGCTGAGAAGTTGTGACAGGGATCCCACACCTCACGGACTGGCTGGCATGCGAGAGTATGGGTTGTGCTGGTGACTTGACTTCCTGTTTGTTCCAAGGCCTGGGGAGGGGAGAGGGTAGTCTGCCAACAGCAAATCCCTTAGATAATGTTTTAAGACTGTGTTTTATGGAGCAGCAACACTGAGAGGAAAGCACAGAGCTTTCCTGGATGCTCCCTGCCCCCACACATGCACAACCTCCACCGTTATCAGCATCTCCACCCGCCCCCCGCCCCCTGCCCCCCAGAGTGTCACATTTGTTTCAGCCGAGGAACCTGCATTTGACATGTCATCATCACCCAAAGTCAGTAGTTTCCATCAGGGTTCACTTGGTGTTGTGCATTCTGTAGTTTTGGACAAATGTGTAAGGACACGTATCCACCAATATAGTATACAGAGTGTTTTCACTCCCCGAAAAGCCCTCAGAGCTCCACCCCTGGCTCTCCCAGGTTGTTTTTCCTGTCCCTGAGACATTCTGAACCCCAGAAGACAGAGCTGAGGCCCAAACCAGAGCTGACACATTTATAGGGCGCTGGCAATATTTTAATTGTATGTCATTCTACAAAATATGCAAAATAATAGTCATGGTATGTTTTATGGGGAAAAAATCATAGGAAATATTCTCTCAGTAAGCATACTTTTTTTACTTATTTTCCTATAAAGCCGTGTTCACTTCTTCATTTTGGAGGACAAATTCACCATATTTTCATTCTTGTGAGCATCAAATATCCAAAAACCAAACAATTACTGAGCGCTCACCATGTGTCGGATATCATGCTAAGCATTTTACTTGCAATAATACTCAGAAAGTCTCAAGGTTTTGGACCTATTGCCATCTCATTCTACAGATACGTATTGCAAAATCTTATTGTTATTAAGATTCTTGATGTCATAGTTCATATTTATGCTACTTAAAATGCAGAATACCATGTTAGATGATTCACAAAATTCCAACAGCTCAAAAACATTTTATATTATGAAACAAACCACATATTTTGGTTAAGAGTATAAATTGGTGGGACCCTAGACAGTGTGACAATACATTTACTGGTTTCCCCCGTGATTATACTTTGGGGAATTTATCATCCCCACACAGATGCAAGTGAGGTAGGTTCAGTAGTAGCCACTGAAGCATTGTTTGCAATTGCAAAAGAGGAAAATGTAAATGTTTATAAGCAGTGAACTGGTTAAATAAACTGCTTTACAGCCACAACATGTAACCCTATCCATCAGAGGAGAAGAATGAGGAAACCATATACTAACGTGAAGATACAATATCTCCAAGACATAAAACATGAGAAAAGCAAGGTTTAAAATGCTATGTGTAACAGATTATTGCTTGTGTATTGCTGACCCCGAGAAGGAATATGCATGCCAAAAAGGAATCCCTGTGGATAACAGGGCCTAGATTCATAATAGAGGTCTAGCAGCGTGATTTACAGAGGCCTCTCACACACCCAGCATTTCACGGGAAGGCTGCACACTGAGCCGCCAAGCCTCCTGCGCTGCATGCCTGCTGTCTAAGCCAAACCTAATAAAGGAGTTCCAGGAATCATATTTTCACCAATTGGACGAGATCTGTCCCATCCAGATGGGACTTCTCATTTGCATCTTCACCAGTGAATCAGAGTGGCTCCATCACAACCAATCGCAGGTTGAGATTTTAACCAATCAGGACAGTGCTATTTGGACCAATCAGACTGTGAAAAATGGACCAATCAGGAGACAGGGCAGGCCCTTTTTCTCTATACAAGCAAGTCTCCCCAGCCTCTCCGGATGCTCTTTAGGTTTCCACCAGAGGTTGTGTTTCCCTGGTTTGCAAACTGTTTATCGGAATAAAGTTTTTCCATGTGCTGGACCCCGGATTAGGGACTCCTGTTGGCCATGGATTGATGGCAGTGACAATTTGTTGACATTAAAAAAGGAGAAAAAGTAATATATATCCGGAGCTTGTTATCTGTTTGCTTTTCTGGATCCCTTCCTCGCCATTCTCTACTGACTGTACGCTCTAAGCAAATTTTACACACTGTGTGTGAAGGTTAATTTTGTGTCGACCTGGCAAGGTCAAACACCAGGCTAGGTGACCCTGTGAAGGTATTTTTTAGGTATGATCTGTATTTAAATCAGTAGACTTTGAGTAGCGAAGAAAACTCTTCACAATGGGACTAAGCCTTATCCAATCAATTAAAGGCTTGAAAAGTGAAGACCGAGGTCTCCCCAGAAGAAGAATCCTGTCTCTAGACTGCAACATAGAAATTCTGCCCATTTCCAGGCTTTGGACTCAAAACTGCAGCATGTCAGCTGTACCTGGATCTCCAGCCTGCTGGCTTCCCCTGCAGATTCCAGGCTCACCATCCCCACAATCCTGTGAGTCAGTTTATCAGCACCGACCTCTTTCTCCCTCTGTACCTCTCCATAGACAAGGTCTGGCACAAATAACGCCCCCCCCTTTTTTTAATTATCAAATCTTTTATTACAAAATCATAAGGGTATGATTCTGTAACATAACAATATCACACTCAAGCATACCATATGACTTTTTAGGTGAAATGTTGAAATTAAAACTATAAATTTTTACACCCACATTATTATCCTACCAACCACATTCAAGCAGGCCTTCCTTCTGCCGGACTCTGTGTATTGGGGCTGTTTCTCATAAGATCTATGGGATTATTTGACTACTATCACAGGTTGAGTTGTCTGGACTCATTTATTGCGGAGTGCTCTGGAGATCTGCGTTTTTGGCAGAGACCTGAGTGAAGAGCAAGGTTGCCCATTCTTACAGGTCAGGCCTTAGCGGGAGATGGCGGCACATGGAGGGTAGATCAGAGGAGCATGCAGGAGCTAGTCAACACAGGCTTGTTTCCTAGGAGTCGGAGAATATGCCTCTGGCTCTTTTAACTGCCATCCCAACAAATCTAATAGTAATAAAAAGATACATTACTGTCACACATGTGCTTTAATTTGGTGGTGGTTATATTCTCAAGGAGCCTGCCCATAGAAACCTCCCCTGTCTCCCACTGAAAACGTCTATGGGTCCCATAGAAAGATCTGAGCATTCTTGCAGTGGTAGGGGCTGGGGATACACTTTATTAAATCCAGTGTTTCCCAGATTTATTTGTCCACCACCTGCCTTTCAGATCATGTGATAATATCCTCAGGAACACACTTTAACTGTGGTTGGGCTTGCTGCAGAAATGCAGCCTCCAATGATGGCATTGTTCTTGCAAGGAAGTATGATTCCTTTTCTGAGGAAGATTCCAGCAACTGGCTGATTGTGGCCAAAACAAGATCTGCCTATACGTGTCTGGTCGGGCGCTATAATGTGGGAACAAAACAAGACACACCTAACTAGAAGGAGGAGAACAGGGAGAAATACAAGGGAGGGGTGGAGGCTCTTCTGAAACAGGTTTGAAAGATACAGTATCAAAGGAAATTATAAGGGCCCAAATGGAGAACAGCTTTGTTGGTTTTTAAATAAGAAATGAAGTAGGTAAGTGCTCTATCCCCAGAAGGCTGGATGGAGGAGAGGCGGCACATTGAAGAGCAGGTGGGGTGGATTTCCAGAGAGGCAGGCAACGGGACGGGTTCAGGTGCACCAAGGCATGTGGTTTCCAGCTAAACTGGCTGGGCGTGGAGCCGCCAGAAGGCAGCAGTTCGAGATCCCGCAGGGACGCTGCTTCAGGGGAACCAGCCAGTCTGGGGTAAGGTGCTGACGCTAAAGCATGCCTTCGGTGTGTCAAACGACTCTCAGTGTGTCTGTACTTTCTCCCTCTGTGTCTGGCTTGCTTGGGAAGCTGGCCCCATGCTGGGCTGACTGCACTGTCTGAAGCAGAGACTGCCATAGGTTTTTAAGCTGTTGCAGTGCCTGCGGTCAAGGGGAGGGGCAGGTTGGGGAAAAAGGGATGGTCTTCTGATTCTAAGATGACCCTCTGAAGAGGAGTAGAAGTGCACATATCTTTGCCCTTGTTCCATAGGAGGGGGCGAACGAGGTCAGGTGGGGTGAACGTGAAGTGCCCTGCAATTCAGCAAGCGCAGGGAAGTTCTACCACGTGAGCAAAGGGTAGATGCTGGGAATCACCTTTATATGCACTGAGTTTTTTTCTGTTTTCTTTGTTTTTGCTTTGTTTTGCTTTGCTTTCTTTTAAAATTTTATTTTATTGATTATGCTATTACAGTTGTCCCAGTTTTCCCCGCTTTGCCCCCCTCTGCCCAGCCTCCCCCGCCCCCACTCCCTCAGGCAATCCCCACACCATTGTTTGCATCCATGGGTCATGGATATAGATTCTTTGGCTGCTCCATTTCCTACACTGTACTTTACGTCCCCATGGTTATTCTGTAACTACCTATTTGTACTTCTTAAGCCCCTCACCTCTTTCCCCATTCCCCCATCCCCTTTCCATCTGGTAACCATCAAAATGCTCTCTGCATCCATGATTCTGTCTCTGTACTCCCTGTTTGCTTACTCTTTCAAGCTGCTACCCTGGTACTGAAGCTCAGAAGGAGTAAGTCTATGTAAGTTCGTGTGGCAGTTCTTTAAAAGGACTGCTTGGGACTCCAGAGGTTTCTTCCATTGACTCAATACTTGCTACTTTTTGCAGCCAGAAGTTGTGGGGACTCATCTTCCTGGCACTGGAACCCTGAGCTGGGAGGTCTGTTGTGGGGCTGGGGCTCCTCACTCCCGAGATACCCCTCCGCAATTTTTATCCACCACTCATGGAAGTGGGACCAGTCTGTTCGGCATCTCTGCCTCTCCTACCAGTCTGGATGGATATTTTTTTAACCCCATGGTTGCCAGACTGCCATTCAACTCAATTTCTGATGGTTCTGAGGGATGGTTGTTCTATAGTTTAGTTGTAATTTTGATGCACTGAGTTTTTTAAAAATTAACTAAATACAAAAGAATGTTAAAAATACAGGCAGGGGAACAAAGTTATAGTGATACCAACAGACAAGCTGTTGCCAGAGGTTAGGCTCCGGGAGAGAGCGAGTATCAAGTTTCTTTGTGGAAACGAAAGAGCTTTGTGTCTTGAATGTGGTGGTCATGATGCAAATCTCTACACGCACGGTACAACTTGATAGAACTGTATACACAAACACACACACTGTACATAAAAGAAAACTAGTGAAATCTGAAAAAGGTCTGC
Organism: Macrotus californicus; assembly: GCA_007922815.1. Classification (NCBI taxonomy): domain Eukaryota; kingdom Metazoa; phylum Chordata; class Mammalia; order Chiroptera; family Phyllostomidae; genus Macrotus; species Macrotus californicus. The sequence continues at coordinate 22,026 of VMDR010007267.1, read as the reverse complement.
GGTTGGTTCATAGGGTGCCCCCAAGGTGAAGTTCTTGGTTTAGACCCTCTGAACTAGGCTGATGTAAGATGGTATCACGGGGGCAGGGGGTCAAGGATGCATAGGAACTCACTGCTCTTTTTGAAATTTCTAGGTGAGTATAACATTATTTTAAAATAAGAAGCTTTAACAATTGAAGGAGTTTCAATCATCAGAACACAACCGAGATCTGTCACTAACAACCCCCTTCAGGAAAGAGCTTTACTGTTATTCTGGAAGCCTCCAGACCCCTGCATGCGACTCCTCCCCTCTCCACCCCCATCAGGAATGACTTCTCCTTGCAGTTTTGTTCCCATGGTCCCTTTTCTTTCTTCTCTTTTCTTTTCTTTATAGTTTTACCTTATAAATTTCCATCCCCAAAGAACATACTGTTTAGTTCTGCATGTTTTTGAATGTTATATAAATGAAATCATTCTGCAGATATACTTTTACTGTTTGCATTTTAACTCAGTATTTCCTTTCTGAATTCCATCTGTTGTGCATATCTTTGATTTGTTCATTGATGTATTTATTGTGAAATACCACAATTTATTTATCTGTGCTACTGTTTATTAACATTTGGTCTGGTTTCAATTATCTTTTTCTAATTATGAACAGTGCTACTATAAACATTCTTCTACATGTCTCCGACCATACAGTGCAAGAGGTTTTCTAGGGACTGTGCCTTGGGGTGGAAACACTGGGTCAGAAAGTTTAGGTAGTTTCTAATTTACTAGCTGATGGCAAATTGCTTTCTAAAGTAACTATTGCTGTGCATTCTCAGTAACATTTGGTACTGTCAGGGTTATTTCTTGTGTGTAAATATAAAATGGTACCTGATTATTGTGGTTTTAATTTATGTGTTTTTTGTAAATTCTAAAAAGATGGAGAATTTTCCATATATGTTTGTCCATTTCTTTCTCGTCTGTGAAATACACATTTAACACTTTTGCCCATTTATCTGTTGGATTATCTCTTTCTTTTTTAAATATATTTTATTGGTTACACTATTTCAGCTGTCCCAGTTTCTCCCCTTTTGCCCTCCTCCGCCTGATACCCCTATTCCCTCCAGCAATCCCCCCACCCCAGTTCATGTCCCAGTTCATATGTCATACATATAAGTTATTTGGCTTCTCCATTTCCTATACTGTCCTTTACACCCCCCTGTCTATTTTGTACCTACCAATATGTACTGATTTATGGAAGTTCTTTATATATTCTGGAGATTAATTCTTTGTGTTGAAAATGCCTTCTTCCAGTTTCTGACTTACCTTTTTCTTTGATTGGTGTCTTTTAAGGAACATAAACAACAGCTACTGCATTTTAAGAATAATTTTATTTATAGCACATATTTTTTCAAAGAAATCTTTATAAACCAGAAAAATTATAAAATCACTCCACTTACTAATTTTAATACCTTTTGTAATTCTACTTTTACATTTAAGTTTTAATGTAGTAGAAATGGCTTTTATGTGTCATGTGAAGGGTTCAATTTTATGTTTGAATTATATAGGTAATTCATTTCCTTTATCCCCAGATATCAACAAAAAAAGAGAGATATTTCCCCTAGGCATCTGCAACATCAGCTCCAGGAAAAAGCAGATTTCTATGCATGTTTTTTAAATTTGATCTTCATTGTATGTTTTTCCATTACCACTTAGTCCCCTTACACCCTGCTCCCTCCAGCAATTGCCACACTGTTGTCCGTGTCCATGAGTTTTCATTCCATTCTCTGTGTGTTCAAACCTCATCCTGGGCTCCCTCTTTTTCTGCACTGGTTTGCCTACGCGTTTTCTCTCCAATATCACACTACCTTAATTGCTTTAGCCCTGGGATAACTTAGTGTCTGGAAGATAAATTCTCCCACATGCTTCTTCTCTTCACGTGTCTTGTCTGTTCTTTCACGTACATTTTAGAATCAGCTCGCCAAGTTTCTCCAAATCTCAGAGGAATTTTGATTGGAATTCTATTGAATTTGCAAAGTCGTGGATCTTCACATGTATGTGCATATACACTTGACCCCATTTGCAGACCAATAGATCGCTCGTACAGCATCACACCGCAGTAGATCATTGGTACGTGTCAGGATCGGGGAGCTGGTCTCATGTGGAGGTACACGGAGCCATTGGTTTCCTTCCCCCCCCCAACTCTAGCATCCCAGCATCTGATAACAATGTGGAAGGAGTTGTGCCCAAATTACCATGACCAGGGTTTTTGCTTAAAGAGTTGTTGCCTAAGTCAGATGTCAGACATTTAATTACTATTGCATACGTACGTCACCGATATACTATTAAACCCATGAAGATTTTATTTCTGGGTTTCTGCCTACTACAAAACACTGCAACTAGACCTGGAAGCAAATGCTGTATAACACAGCAGTAAAAAAGAAAAAAAAAGCCTTTTATATCTATTCCTGTCTTCCCACCTATAAACTATTAATAAGAGTTTTCAACCAAGGACTATTGACCCAGCTCAGATGAGTGTGTGATTGTATGCAACATGGCTGCAGGATGAGACTAAAAAATAGAGTGTAGACTGCTTTGCTCTTAAATTAAATTAGTAATTATACTTGTTGCAGTCGAATTAGGGCTTGATTTTAAAAAAGCCACATGAAGCCTAGAGGTACTAGACATAAGAAACTTGTCAAGCCATTTTTTCCACCACCGAGGCCTGAGCACAACCTCATTCATCTTCATCAGTGAAGCCCAAGGATGCTGTGCCCTGTGGCTTCACCTTTAAAAGTCTTGTATGTTGCTGTGTATCCCATGTCTCCTAAAGATAAAGAGCCATTTCATGGGCGTTACTCATGGCGTCAAAGGCTTTCCGGTAAATTCTTCAGGCACTCACCTTGCGGGAAAAGACATCAGTTCGCCACTCCCTAAGAAATAGGCCCTTCCTAATGTTGTTTTGTAATCTGATTCTTGGGAGTCATTGACTGAAGACAATAACGGCCCGAGTCAATGACAAGACACAGAGGCTGACCCTGAAGAGATGCTCCAAAAGTTAAGACTCGTGTTCATTTGACTGTAGTGTCCATCCAGTTGACTAATAACATCTAACTCTGAATCATAGGACTATGATTCAGAAAAGGCATCACTGTCCAAATTGTTTGGGTGTGTAACCCCAAATGACAAAACAGTGTGTAGCAGTTGTTTGGGGGTATAGGGTGGCCAGGCTGGACCCTTGCACTCAAGAAACTTACAATTACTAAATAAAACATGAAGGAAACCTTATTGCCACAGGACCAGTGGGGACAGCTCACTGAATCAACCTGAGCAGGTCGTGGGTGGGGTCTGGAGAAAGATCGGGGTGGCAGGCGGAAACAAACAGCCCCAAGTGGCGATCGGCGTCAGTTGAGCATCCATTTGGAGCAGTGGTCTGTCAGCTTTCCGGCCTGCTTCCCCTTGCAGGAGGCATTAAAAGCTATCTGCTCCTGCCTTCTGTGCTGCCAGCGTGGGGATGGTCGAGTAAACTGCCACTGAGCGTGCTCCGCAGGCACAGCCTGCTAAGTTAACTAATGAAGACACCTCCGGTGGTTGGTTGGAGTACAAGGAGACTGGGTTTGCCCCTTTAAGTGCTAGGGTAATTAGACTCTGGTTAAACAGTTCCCTGGCAGGGGAGATACCACCATCACAGAGGTGGCTTTCCCACGGTGAGGCTCATCCGTTGCACTCCGGATGTGCTGACCCCTCTGATTTCCCCGAATGTGGGAAACTTAACTGCATAATCTGTGGTAGTGGGGGACTGTGACAGTGCTGTCCCCTGAAAAATAAATACATAAATAAACTCTAGTTAATGTTAAGTGCCTGCTGCATGCCAGGCCTTGTCCTAAGCACTTTATGTGGCTTACCTGGCTTTCCGTTCACCAGAGCCCTGTGGAATCAGTACTAGAGTTATCCTCATTGAATAGAGAACTTAGGTGGAGCTTCAGCAACAGAGAAGCAAACGTGGAACCGAGGCATCGGCTCCAGAGTCCACGTGCCCAGCTGCCACACTCTCCTGACCCTCGAAGAGGCGAAGACTGCCTCGTCCCAGGGTGGCCATCAAAACAGCTTTTGCCTGGAAGCTCAGATGCAGGTTCAGTCTCTGTTTCCCTGCGAGCTTTTGCATCTCGGGTAGGAAGGGCTGTCCACCGCGGGGCAGGGCCATGGTGGTCAGGGTGCCGCCGGGTCTCTTGCTCTGCAGCCGTTTCAGCAGGCATGGCCAGTGTTTCCCTGTGGGGCTTGGTTTGGGGAAGCGGAGGAAGCCCCATCTTGCTTTGCTGAGCCCAAAGGAGCCGAGCAACGTCAGGAAGTCACCGGGGTGCTCCTGGACTGCACTCTGCCTAAGGTTTGCCCACAGAGCCTGTCGGGGGTGGGGAGCCCTTTCAGACTTCTTGGCAACTCCCAGAGATAAATTTTACCAGGGAGAGAAAAGAAAAGGGGAAGCTGGGGAGCGGTAGGGGAGCCACAGGAGAAATGGTGGTTCTTCGTCAGGTTCAAAATCTATAAAATCTGTATCTTTAGGCAAAATCAGGTTCCTCTGGTAGCAAAAACTGCACAGTCACAGCTGTTACTGCGGGAAAATACAAGTTTAGAGAGCTAGACTCCTACTCTTGTCAGTTTTTATAACAGTTGCCTTTGGGCCACATTCCCTCATTAGATGCTAATAAATGTTTTTCATCAAGTGCAAGAAAGGCTTTATACAAATTCCATTTCCCAGAACTCGGTGAATGAAATGGAAACCCCCTTTTCTGGTTGAGGAAAAAACAAAAACAAAGAAAACCCGAACCTCCCAGCTCAGCGTTGCTGGAGTCCCCTCTGGCTTTGCTAGGTGGCGCCCCAGGCTAGCGCATGGGCCCCTGGGGCCGGGACGGGAGGGAGGGCAGCAGAGGCTGCCTTGGGCTCTGCAGCTCTCCAGACCTGGTCAGGCCCCTCTCTGACAAGAGCTGCCCCTCATGGGCGACGGGGGGGAGGGGGAGGCTCTGGCCTCTGGCATTTTAGGAATTGTTCCCTTTTTTCCTCCTTTCACCTTCCCAGTTGCTCATGGTTGGCAGTGAAAAGGGTTTTAGGCCCTGAGTTTTGTCTGCTTCTTGAGGAAAACTCTGGGGATCTTAAATCTGACCTTAAATACTGTGTCTCCTTGTCTGAGTCCCCCAGAAGTTGTTCAAGAATTCGGGGAGGAAGAGCCAAGCTCTTGTGGAAGAATGGAAGGCTGGGGCAAGAATTGAAATGTTTGCACCAGCTATGGCCCCATCTCCAGAGTCCCCAGAGAGCCCAGTGTGTCTCAGCTTCCTTGGGGCACTGGGACACCCTTCCTCTGTCCTGCAGCTCCCAGAGCAAGCCTGTGGTGGGGTGGTAGAAGGCCCCACTGTGGGCGCAGCGCTGGGTCCCGAAGCTCCGTGTGGTCTGGGGGACACCAAATTCCCTTTGTCCGAAGAGAGCCCCATTTCCCTGCTGCCACAGGCCTCCGACTCCCCAGTTACTCACTCCTTTGCGTGAAGGCATGAAAGACTCCTGAAATGACAAACATGATGGATAGGTCTCATTGGAAAAGTTGGAGGATGAACTCGTGGCACTGTGGCCCCCTGCTCAGAGAGAACCCCAGGGGAGAGCCAGCCAGTTGTGGGTGGGATGGGGCGGGTGGACTACAGGAGGCCAGAGGAATGAGCTAGGATGGAGACAAACTCCACACACTCAGCGTCTCTGGGGACCACAGCTTCCTCAGTCATATACACCTCTGTGTGCCCGAAGGTCCCCAGGGGCCTCTGTGTGCCGAAGGTCACCAGGGCTCCACATATTGTCCGGACATCTCCGTGAGCTCATACACGTGTGTCCTCATGTTGGTTCTGACATATTCCTGCCGTGCTTGCCTTACCCTGCTTCAGGCCTAACGGCAGCAACAGTTGGCAACTGGAGGTGGAGGAGAGGCCTCAGCCCAGGGGAAGATCACCTGCGCAGATTCCAGGAGCTGCCAGGCTTGCACCGTGCCCGAGACACAAACAGAGCTGCCATCCACTGAGGCACACGTGAGGACACACTTGAGGACACACACATCTGGCACCGGTAACACCCTCTTATTACAAAATCTTGAGCAAGTAATCCTGTAATGCACGAATATCACACTCAAGCACACCTTCTGACATTTTAGGTGAAATGTTCCAATTCCAACTATAAATTATTACACCCATATTGTTACCCTACCAGCCACACTCATGCAGGCCTTACTTCCGCCAGATGCTATAGATAGAAGGGAGAGAGCACTTTGTAAAAGTAATAAATAAAAAGTAAAAACAAATGAAAACACAATTTGAAATATATATATGTACACATATGTGTATCTATGTATATAGATATACGTGTGTGTGTGTATATACATACATATTTACAAGAAGGTAAGGACAAACACAAAAACCGAAAACTAGAGGCAGAAAAGCTGAGAACAAAAATGGACAGCTGTGGATTTTCACGGCCATGCTGTGAGGTGACTTGTTCTGAACCCCCCGAAAGACGTGTGTGTGAGCAGTGGCGGGAACGCTTCCAATGCCATGTCCATCTTGATGCCTCTGTGTGTGTGTCGGTCCTGAAGATCTATCTGCCCTTCGTACCTTTGTCTCCGTCATAGCAATGCTGCCTCCTTCAGCAATAAACATCAGTAAACTTAAGTGCCGTGAGTCATATCTTCAATTTTTAATGAAATCACGGGCTGGCTACAGTTTGATTTATTTAGGCCCTAATTAATTTAGACCGTGGCCCACATAAATTTCCATAGTTTATTTAACAGAGCTCACGATTGCATAGATTATGACATTTCTCGGACAACAGTGCAGTCTGTAAAAGCACTCTCATTAAACAAAGAGTGGTAGGTTATCATTTCTAAGGGTGGTGTGAGCCTTAGTCTTAAAACTAACATTACTAAGGAAATGGGTTGTTTTCCCAAATAAAGACATTTACGGGGTCATTTAAAGATATTTCACTCCATGTGTTTTCACCCAGGGTTTCAGCGATATGGCAAAGATACGGCCCCATTAAAAACTAGCGGTGCTAATTTTTTTTTTTTCTTTCCCAGAATGGTTACAGCCGGTGGCAAACCCATATAGTAAGCATCTAGCAAAACACTCGTTTGCCTCAGTCAAATAGAGTAAATGCTGTTTTAAACTGCAAAGTGTGAGTCATACAGATATCACTTTCCTAGAATTCTAATAAAAAAGAGCATGGTGGCTAATTAATGTTCCCAAGAAAGGGTCACAGCTTGCAGGAAATAAATCGGAAGGGGGACAGGAAGGAAGGGTGGTGAGCACAGCACGCTCTGGCTGGGGATTGTTGGTGAGATCCTTTCTCCTGCCGCCAGAAAGCACCGCCTCACACGTTTGACCCCACAGCAAACGCAGGGGTGGAGCGAGGGAGGGAAGGCCGAAAAGTGGGGAGAATGAAAGGAAGGACCGGCCAAGGGGCCGGCGGGGCTCAGGAGAAATGGCTGAGGGGGCAGCGGTGAGACCCCCGGACTGTGGAGCGGGTCCGAGTCTGCGGTCAGGTGGCTCTGCCGGTTTCGTGTTGCATCTGGCTGTTCAATACGATTGAATGAGCACTTCTGGGTGTTCAATATGATTGAATGAGCACATCTGCCAATTCAGCCCTGATGACTCAGTTGAATCTGTGACCTGCAGCAGGGCATCATGTAACCCTCAGAAGGGAAAGTGAGTCAGCTTGATCTCCCAAAGACAAAAGGAAATTGGCTTTAGGAGGAAAGCAGGAGGATCCCTCTGGCCTGCGCTCCAGTGGGGTGATGTTTGCCCTCTGAGCCTGCCTCCCGTGGCCTGGGGCTGGGGCAGAGGGGTACCAAGTGGTTCAAGCTGCTCTTCCAGGTCCTTGTTTACAGTGGGGTGCAGCCCCCAGGTTTCCAAAGGAACCATCAGGATGCAAGTTCCAGTGCAGGGGTATTTTTTCTGATGAATGGTTTGATGGACATGAAACATTTACAAAAAGTCTAAAAATCAAAGCAAATCTCATTACATGCTTAATGTACTTATTCGTCAGAAAGAAATGAGGATTCTTCCGGGAAATCTGGAAAGGGTGGGGTGGGTGTCATACTTCTAGCAATTCCTGAAAATCCTTATGCATTATTCATTTTCCTGGAGGGAGGGGCTCCGAGGGCCTCTCTCTGTTTGCAGCACCAGAAGCGTAGCTGCATTCGGCTTAGGGACGGATGTGTCTAGGAGTCGTTTGTTTTTTTTGCTTAATCTCTTCACCTTTTTCACCCAATCCCCCAAACCTCTGCCCTTCTGACAGCTGTCAGTCTGTTGTCTGTATTCATGAGTGTCTCAGTTTTGTTTATTTATTTTGTTCATTAGATTCCACATATAAGTGAAATCATATGGTACTTGTCTTTCTCTGACTGGCTTATTTAATTAGCATAATGCTCTCCAGGTCCATCCATGCTGTTGCAAAAGGTAATATTTCCTTCTTTTTTACAGCCGAGTAGTAATCCATTGTGTGAATGTACCACAGCTTTTTTATCCACTTATCTACTGATGGGCACTTGGGCTGCTTCAAAATGTTGGCTGTTGTGAATAACGCTGCTGTGCATATGCTCTTTCAAGTTAGTGTGTTCGGTTCCTTCAGATAAATTCCCAGAAGTGGAATCACTGCATCATAGGCAGTTCCGTTTTTGATTTTTTGAGGTATCTCCACACTGTTTCCCTCAGTGGCTGCACCAGTCTGAGTTCCCACCAACAGTGCCCTGGGTTCCCTTCCCTCCACGTCCTCGCCAGCGCTCGTTGTGCGTTGATTTATTGGTGGTAGCCATTCTGACAGGCATGAGGTGACATCTTGTTGTGGTTTTGATGGACTTTTCTCTGGTGACCTTGAGCATCTTTTTCTATGTGATTGCACTTTTGGCAGGGGCAGGGTTTGGGGTGGAGAGGGATGACTATCACATAATCAGATGAAATGTCAGGCTGGGGCAAATCCCTAAAGGTTGGGACAATTCGGGCTGACCCCCAGGAGCCAGGGAGCATGAGAAGAGCCCTCTTCCTGCTCTGTGGCCGGCAGGGCCCTGGTGGCCCCACCACAGATACAGTGAGAAGAAAAGCTGGGTTTCAGTGAGAAGCTAAGGACGGTATGCCAACCCAACCCATCAGAATACACTGGAAAGTCCCACTTGCGTGTGATATTGTTTTTATGAAAATGATAGGTTTACTAAAAGGACATACGAAGCCAAGAAAACCTGAGTAATGTTTACAATGTATCATAAGGGTCCAGACATGCTTAAAATCTAGCTGTATACTGAACTAGCTCTTTGAACGGAGACAAGTGTCCTATTTCCCTGGGTCTCAGCTTCCCAGGAGGAGTGGGTGTTTAATCAGTATAAGCCTGCCCAGCTCTGAACTGTCTTCAGAGTCTTCTGAGTTTCTTTCATTGTATTTTGGATACATTCTAATAAGGAATGGAGGACAAGCAATTCACTTTTTCTCAATCTCCCATTATCATTATATAAGACAGGGTGGGGCAAAAGTAGGTTTACAGCTGTGAGTACACGGAACGCAGTTCATTCTCATATTATTATTAATTAATTATTGTAGTATGTCCCATATGAACAACTGTAAACCTACTTTTGCCCATCCTGTATATACTTTTTGGACAGGGAGGGTACGGCACCATTACCAACATGCTTTCTGGCACCGTTGGTGTTTCTAATGATAGGCTCTTGGCCCTGACCTTTTGGGAGGTGCACGAGAAGTCGAAGGGTGCTTGGCCCCCGTAGGTGCGTGTTAGAGAGGGGAAATCATCACAGCTCCCAGGCTGCCAGTCATCTGACAGAAAAGATAGAAATGGCCACTACACACGCTTACCTGAGATCTGACCGGGACAGAAAAGCGTGTGAGAGGACAAGCAAGGGTGAGGACAGTTAAAGAAGGGATGGCGTCTGGTCAGCCCCAGAGCCGGGGGTGTGCTGGGCAGGAGGGAGCTCAGCCCCCGAGGGAGTAATCTTGGTGATGTGACGGCCCCTTCTCACCTGGCCGAGGACAGTGGGGAAAAGGACCTCTCCTGGCTTGCTCAGCGTTTGTGCACAGGTCCCCCCGGCCCAGAAACCCACTGAGCAGCTGCTGTCATCTCTGTCCTGGGTGAAGGGAGACATTCTTCCCTTTGTATTTTTGGATACCAAACTCATTCATCTTTCTTGATGTTAAAATGTCTGCAGCAGTCCCTCACTCACGGGTTCTGTAGAGTCTTACAGCTTCACAGGGCACGGGACGGGGTTTTAAGTCAGCTGCCTGTTCTCTCATCACCCAAGGCCGGTGTGCACGTGCACACCTGTGTGTGTGTACTAGGGGGTGAACCGAGATCCATGGGGGCTCCACAAGGGAGTCTCCTGGGCTTTGAACGAATGTTTCTGATGGTTAACTTTATGTGCCATCTTGGAGGGTGTTTTGGACGAGATAGCTGTCTCTAGTCTGGGGACGTAGAGGAAGCAGCTTGCTCTCCATGATGTGGGTGGGCCTCATCCAGCCACTGGAAGGCTGAAGCAGAACCAAAAGACCAGCTTCCCCGAGCAGGAGGAAATTCTCCAGCAGCCTGACTTTGAACTTCGTCTCAAAAGTCACCATTGGCTCCCCTGGTCCCAAGCCTGCCAGCCCACCTTGCAGATTTGGGACTCACCAGCCTCTGAATTGTGTGAGTCAGTTCCTTAGAATAAATCTCTGTATTCACACATCCAGACACACTGTAGGTTCTGTTTTTCCTGGAGAACCTCGATTAGTAGGGTTCCTCGTGGACCTGCCTATTTCCTTCCTCTCCCCCTCTCTCTTTACTTCTTATAGTCTTTCGTCTTTATGTCCTCTCCCCCGATTAGTGCAGGTGGGGGTCCTGGGAGACAGAGGTTAGGGCACTGGCTGTTTATTAGGGAGACAAGGATCAGGATGAAGGAGAAACAGAACTTCAAATCTCCCCAGTGGTAACCTCAACCAATTTCACGTGGGGGCTATGGAGCTAAAACGACTTGTTCATGTTGTCCCACACAGGGTGGGAATGCCGCCTCCCTGTCCCTGTCTCAGTCACTGAATGTGAGCAAACCCTTGGGCCAGGCAGCTCCCTGCAGCTGAGGCTGGCCTTGCGGGGCTGGAGCTGAGGGCAGTGCACTGGCGATACCCCCCGAAGCCGGGGCAGCAAGGCCTCTCTTGAAGGGATGGACAGGGGTGCATTTTTCTGTCAGCACACCTGTGTCAGAGTCTGCTTGTTGTCCACCAGTAGGCCTATCACCCCGTTTTAGGTACCTGATTTTCATCTAGATACTTAAAAAAAGTGTCTTAGAATAAAGGCTGCATTTCCCAGGCTCTCTGGGAGCCAGGTATGACTTTTCACAATGTGTCATTAAATGGAGGAGCAGGGGCTTCTCTTCTCCCCCTTTTCCTTCCCCCTGACTGGAAGACAGATGCAATGGCTGGAGATCCAGCAACTACTTTGACCATCAGCTTGCCCATGGCAGAGCAGCATAGGGAAGGAGCCTGCTTGCCTAAACCTCATGGATTATTTACCAGCCTTGCTGTGTCTACCTCCAGACTCTTTGAACATGAGACAGGCAATCTTCTTTCTCGTTTAAGTCATTCTTATTTGGGAATTTTATCTTTCTTACAGCTGAAGCTAATTCTGATTTATACCTTCATATCCCTGTTTCTATCCCTTTTTCCATTGCTCCCTAGAGAAATAATCCCATCCTACATCATTTGGTACTTTCTTGTTTTGCATCTTCTAAACAACCTTTCTCCTTGGCCTAATTTCTGCTGGTTAGGCAACTAAAAGAGTAAATTCTGGTCCCTGACATGACTGGCTTGGGGAATGGGCAGTGTCCATATGGGGCTGAGCTTTGGCCAGTGGGACAGAGTGAAAGGGCTTACACTCTGGCTTATTGCTCATTCTCTCTTTGAATGTCCAAAATTAAACCTACCTCATTATAATGAGGATTAATTTCCTTCCAACTAAAAGCATTTGATTAGCATGAAAAACCTGTATCCCCCCTATCACATACATTTGACTCTATTTCATGCAAACTAGTGCTGAGGCCTTTTTATGTTAAGGGAGGATTTGACCTCTTTTTGCTCTGGGTTACATTGCCAAATTGTATGACTTGTATTGGCAATGAAGGGCTTCTTCCCAAATGCCTTTCCCTACCCTTAGTGTAAAGGTTGGGGTGGAAGAATTTTACTTCCCTTGTGCTCCAAATTTGGGGCAACCTGGGCAAAGACTGGGAGGTAGGAAGAAGAAGTGGGGAAAGAGGGAACATTCAGAAGGAGCAGCAGGGCGGGTGCATGCCCGCAACCCATGAGGCAGACAAGCTCATGGTCTTTGCCTCCTGCCCTTCACACCCTCACCCCTTGCCTTGAGTGAGGACAGGCCCTGTGGCTTACTCCTAACCAACAGGACACAGCAAACAGAATCAGATTGCGATTTCATGTAAGTGATCACATCATGGACAGTTGTGATTCCCACCTTGAGAGGCGCCCCCTCCTTTGCTGCCTTCGGAGAAGAAAGGTGCCATTGTTGTGAGCTCTCTGTGCAGAATGTAGCGTGACAAGTTGTTCAGGGCAGCATCTGGCTACCGGCCAACAGGAAACCGAAGTTCTCAAACCTGCAACTGCAAGGAATTGAATGCTGCCATCAACCTGAGCGAGCTTAGAAGTGGAGTCTTCTCCATGTGAGCCTCGATGAGGCTGCGACCCCAACCATCGCTTTGATTACAGCCTTTGAGGTCCTAGCCAGAAGACCCAACTAAGTTGTCCCAAGACCCCTGATGCCTAGGAACTGTGAGATAATGAATGTCTGTTGTCTTAAGCTAGTAAGTTTGTGGTAATATTGTTACACTGCAATAGATAATTAATACATCTATAATTAGTTTGGCCTCAGAAAGGAAAAGAAAATGCAAATTCCTTTGAGGAAGATTTTTCAGAGCAAGATAATTATACCCTGGAAGACTAGGGATGGAAACACAGCAGATGAGGACGAAGGTTTGCTTTTATAGTGTGCTGGATATTTTTAAGTGGAAGGGGGCTGGGCGGCTGGAAAGAAGATTGGAAGTTTGACAGCCCAGGTAACAAAATAGCTAGAACCCAAAAGGACATTAACTGTGGGAATTAGCGAGAAAAATGTTGTACAAAGATTTGTGACAGCGAAATGGGTGGGGATTAAAGCAAAGGAAAAAAAAAGCTATATTTTATAAAAATATCCAGCACCAGGGCTTGGGTCATGGTGCTGGAGAAGGTGGAGGTGATGGCTGGGGAGAGTTCTGGCCTCAGTTCATCTGGCAGATGAGAGAAGCATTTCTGAGAAATGGTGCTTCCAGGGGCAGGGCCACCGGACTCACAGTCTGGTTCCCTGGGCTCCAGGTCAGAAGGCCTGGCTCGGAGTCCCAGGCCCACTGTTCATTACCTATGTCACATTGGCCAAATGACTTCATCTCTTCAGGTCTTAGTTTTCACATCTGCAAAGTGGGGCTTGTTATAGGACTGGTCCCGTGGGAGTATTGTGTTGGGTCAGTGAAGCAAGTCTCCAGCCTGGAACATAATAAAGACCCAACCAATGACAGCTTTGAAAGAATAATGACTGGATGAGGAGTCATAAAATTTGGTCAAGGTCAAGCCTCCCAAAGTACTTGTAGTGATCATAAGCAAATTGCATCACTTCTTAGAACGGAGGTGGCCTATTAAACTGTCATGATGACTCCAACCAATGATTTTCTTCCTTGGCTGCATATTCAAATTGCCTGGGCGATGTAAAGCGGGTTGATGTTTGGGTTCCCCTGGTAGGGGTTCTGACTTATTTGGTTTGAGCATCAGGATTTGAAACCCCCCACATGATGCTAATGTGTAGCCAAGATGACAGTCACTGCCCTGTCCCTTCAGCCATTTCTTCACGGCAGCCCTTGATGGTTTCAGGGGTAGTGGTTTTGTGTGCCCAGCTAGATGGCAAGGTGCTGTGGACTCACCTTTGTTTTCTCTTTCATTGCCTGGCAAAGTAAGAGGCGCAGAGGATGGGAAGTTGAAAGATTTGGTCTCTGCTCCCGGTTTTTCCTCATGAGACTGAGGTTGTACTGTGTCCAGATGCTATTCCAAGTACTTTGCATGCATTAGTTCATTTATTTTATCAGCCTGCTGAGGTGGGGTCTGTTCTTAGCCTCAGAGCTAACACCAGCACAGAGCAGTTAGTAACTCGCCCAAGGCCATGCCACTGTGTATGTTGATGTGAACACAGGAAGCTGAGAGCCCCACCCACCATGAGTCGAGGAATTGACCTCAGGCCTGAATGGGTGAAGCAGGACAAGGGGGTGGGCACAGGAAGTCGTGGCCTAGGAGGGTGGCTCTGTTCAAAAAGGTGACCGGACTGAAAAGAAAGTGTTACGTTGGCTGCTCCCCACCCTGCTGCACTTTTGGCCTCCTGTTTAGCCAAGTGAATAAGTTACACTCACCAGAGCTAGTTTAGCCTAGGATGTAGGAAGGAGAATGTCCCTGCGTAGAAAAAAATTCATCAGCAATTTGGGGGAATAGGGCCTCATAGCGAGAGAAAAAATGAAAAACTCTTTTTGAGTGGATGTGACCCAGAAGTCAAAAGTCGTTCTACATCACTGGAGTTTCACACAGCTGCTGGATTTGAGGATGTTGGAGTCGGATGTTCAATGTTTCATTGACTCCTGGGATTCCATGTGGTAATACCCTTCATTAGTGCTAAAGTAGCCATTAAGTTACACTCACAGTCTTCTTTAGTGGTACTTTGAGGGAATGAAGGGCTCGGGATGGTGTCGATCATGCAGAAAAATGGTGAGGATGATGGGGTTGCTAGTTGCTGGAGATAGTGCAGGGAGCAGAGCGGAATGGGTTAGGGGAAGTAGGAGAGCTGTCGGGCAACACTTAGGCTCCTCAGGAGTCCTCAGATACACTGGGTGAATGCTAGGCTGGAAGAAATCTCATTCAGCCTAGGAACAGACAGGCAGGCCCTAGAGTCCGAGGGGTGCGGACAGCCAGGAGGCTGCCATGTGGGCTACAAGGTCATGCAAGAGGTGGGGACAGAAGAAGGTACCACGTGCGGTTCCTCAGTGAAACACACAGTGGTAAAGTGGAGGCTCCCCAGTCCACACAGGATTTGAGGAAAAGGAGAAGAAAGGTGAAGTAGAGTAGCTCCTTCCCCCGGAAGGGGCTGGGAGCTGCACCTCCACCTCAGATGTTGCTGGGTCCTGTGTGTTGTCGGAAAGGAGTCCTCAGTCCTAGGAAAACAGCCTCGAGCATGTGCGGAGTCCTGCCATCTGGTTCTGCTGCAGGGAGAGAGGCTGGTGTACGTGTCCTGGAGGGGCCCTGGGTGCAGGACTTCTTAAAGCCCCTCTGGGGATTCATGTGTAGCCAAGGTTGGGGACCACCATAGCACAGACTGGGGGACAGGAGGGGCTGGCAGTTGCACAGAAAAAGATCTCTTTTCAGCTTGTATGTTTCTACATTTCTCCGTTTTAAACGTATTTGTTGGGGGTCACGCTGTATTAGGTCACGTTAGGACATTCATATTAGATATTTTAAGTCTGAGTAGATGCTCAGAATAACGAATGGAGCTTTCCTTGCATAAAATCCTGGCAGGAAGTTTCCCAGAGAGAAACCCTGCAGACGTTGGATGTCAGTTGCTGGAAGGTGCCTTGGATCCCCTGGCATGGAGACGCAGAGGCCGAACACCGTGTGATTGGCTCAGGGACCCGGGAGGCTCCAGCTCTCCTCAGATAGCCCTGTCTAACATTGGGAATCTGCTGCTTTAAGAGCAGGATGAACTTTAGAATTTATCCAGTGAAACTTCTGATGTTAATAAAATTTTTTTTTAAATTAAGACTGAGAAGGGAAGTGCCTGGCCCAGAAAACCCATCCTTGGTGCATAAAGCCAAGAGAAGAGCAGAGTCTCTGAACAATCAGCCCATTGCTTTCCCCTTAAACCCCCCTGCCCTTCAAAGACAAGGGTTAATATGTGGCTGCCTTCGCAGAAGTGATCTGACTTAAATTCACACTCGAGTATGCGTGACTCACAGAAAAGTATTTTCTTTTCAGTAGGTTATGCTAACTTGGTGAAATGCATGAAATTTAGGAACCTGAACGTGAAGAGAGAGAGGAAGGTACCCAGACTGATGGGAAAAGTCCAAAAAAGGAGACTGGGTTGTGGGGGGGGGGAGGGCAGGCAGAGCCAATTTCGCAACTTAGACCAGCGCTGGGTCCCCAGAGTTGGACACGAGGTACACACATCCAAGACACTGTAATTGGTGGACACATTTTAAGTCAACAAGTGCCAAAGCCAGCCTCCCACCCAGAGCTCAAAGGAAGCCCCTAACGACTGTCCCCAAGTGACTCAGGCCATTGCTAAGAATCACTCTCATGAAGGCTATTTCTGCTTCATCCAAAGGGTTTTGTTACCTTCAGAGTCAACAGGAAACTAATCAGTGAGTGGAAAATGGGAAGATCTGCATCTCGCCGCAGGAGTCATTAAAATAAAAGCAGATTTGGCCACATGGCAAGGTGCTTTTGTAAAACTGTTTTATCTCTCTGTACCCTCTTAATAAGTTGTAAGTTCCAAGAGTAAGAGCCCGAGGAGCACAGGCTCCTTGGAGGACAGGCACACACTGTCCCTGGGCCTGCACCCCTCTGAGCCACACGCCAGCCCGGTCACCATCCAAAGAGCTTTTCCTTTGCTCTCTCCAAAAGCCCCTGGAAACCCGACCGCGCCATGACACGGTCTATTTAAAACTTCCTGAACTCATCTAAGGCCACGGTTCTGTCCTGTGTTGTTAGACTTGCCTCTCCCCTCTAAGCTCCTGGGGGAAAGAAGGGTTTTTTTTCTCTTCTTGTTTTGGAATGATTTTATTTATTATTGTAAGCCTGGGTGGAGAATGTACTTCCTTGCTTATCGCGCGGTTATGTAGAAATATTAAATAATAATAATAATACCTGGATGCGGTAGAGACCGTAAAACCTGGCCTATCGTATAACCTTTGCTCGGCCGTGCTGAATATCTAGGGAAGCAGCTTCCCTCAGTCTTCCTTGTTATGGAAACGAGAAACCTCGAGACCCTAAATGCGAGAACTGATACGTGGAAAGGTGGCAAGGAAAATGTTCTCATTCTCTCCCATTGGCTTCTGACCTATTGACCTTAAAGAGTTCCCTTCCTCCCCCTCCCCAAAGTGGTTGTGGAGAGAGTGGATAAGGAGTCAAACGCATTTCGTAGGGAGTCTTCATTAAGACCCTTGGGTTTGCCAATAACTAAAAGCAAATCCAGTTGGCATAAGCAAGCAGGAAGTTTATCGGAGAACCGCTGGGTTTTTTGCAGAACCCACAGGCTTGCCAGGAAACTCGGCCTTGCTCTTTTGCTCTCTTTCTCTCTGCCTATCATCTTTGTTTCCTGGACCCTACTAAACGCATGTTTCACAAAAGCAGGGACTTTGCCTGGTTTGTTTCTGGCAGGCTCCCATGCCGAGAACAGCGCCTGGCACCTAGTTGTTGCTCAGTCAGCGTTTGCTTCTGTATGTCTCCGTGGAACAGCTTCTGGTGCTAGTCTGTGGGCACATCCGAGGGCAGCCACCCCACACCCAGAGTTCTACCTTGGAAGTTCAGGTGGATGCTCACGGTGTCTCTTCCACCACCCTTTATAGATACAATGGTTTACATCAGTGGCAATGTCCTCTTTGAGGGACACATGTTACCTGATGGGGTAGATGGACAAAAGAGCCAAAACTTATCAGCTGGTGACTCTCGACCAGAGAAGATCAGATTGGTAACCTATAGCTGTTCCCAAGCTAATGGTTCATTTATTATTATAAATTTGTTTGCCCCTTTGTATCTTTTTTGTTCCAGGCTGAATTCTCTCTCTGTCTTTCTCTCCATTTAAGTCATATATTTAACAAGCATTTAGGGCACTGACTGCTTGCGAGGACCTGTACTAACTAGGTGTTGGAATGACAGATAAAGGACCAGATTTCCACCTCCAGCGAATTCTGAGTGGATCGAGAATAGAGAGCTGAGCAAACACATAATGTAACCTAAGATAAGAGCTGTGGCAAAGGCACAGATAAGGACCATAGGAGGTAGGCACTCCCCAGGAAGTGGCAAAAGGTTTGCAAGAACAGAGCTCTGGGAATGCTTC
Source organism: Macrotus californicus (assembly GCA_007922815.1). Lineage (NCBI taxonomy): Eukaryota > Metazoa > Chordata > Mammalia > Chiroptera > Phyllostomidae > Macrotus > Macrotus californicus. Next base: position 3,880 of record VMDR010007267.1, on the reverse strand, counting down.
CTGCCAAAGGGGTGCCTCAGACGAGTCTACAAGGATGAGTCGCAATCAGCCAGACGGGTGGGCGGGGTGGGAGGCCAGGCTGAGACTTTGCTCTTGCAGAGCTGTGAACCCGACTTGATGGGTTGTCTGGGGCATGGCTGGTGCAAAGTACATGCGCGTCAGGGCAGTAAGACAGATGCAGAGGCACAGGTTTGTGTGGGCTGTAACAGTTGGCTGTTGCTATGTAACAAACCACCCCAAAAGCCAGGGTTTTAGACAATAAGCTTTTATTCAAGCTCATGAATCAACAGATCAGCTGGGAAGTTCGACTGAACTGGCCCAGATCCATCCGATCTTGACAGGGCTTGCTCATGTGTAAGGGGTCAGGTGGCAGGCAGACTGGGCACGGCGGCCTCACTTGCATGCTGGCAGTTCCCTGGCTGTCGGCTGGGTGTTGAGGTCATGTGTTTCTTTTCACGCATCAGGATGGCCTGGGCTCGTTTGTACACTGGGGGCAGAAAGGAAGTGGAGACACACGTCTACCTAAGACCTGGGTTTGGAACTGGCCTGCAGTCACATGTGCCCCATATTATGATGGGAAGTTACCAGTCCCTTCATTCAAGGGACAGGGATATGTCAACTGTTCAAGGTCTTGTTGCAAACGGTATAAACATGGGAACAGGGACATCATTAAAGCCATTAAAGCCAATCAGTTCAGCTCAGGAACTTAGATGATTAGAATTTCTCTTGACAAAGATGGGGAAATATCAAAAGGAGACTTTATTATTAAAATTATATTTTAATGATTAAAATTTATTATAAAATTATATTATTTTTTATATTATATTGTAAAAAATTTACAAATTTTAAACTTATTTTTTGTTCATGCATGCAGCATTAAAGCATGTATTCCTTAAAAAAGGCTATCAGATAAGGCTAGGGTCTCCTGCCAACCACGTCCTTGTCGAGCAGGACGGTGTAGGTGACGTTTCCCTGGACACTAGCTTCCAGATCCCCATCAGCTGGCATGGACCACCCCTCAGCATCCTTTGCCTCTGGTGGTCCAGCTAATTATGAAGTCATGTGAATCTCTTTGCCCCCAGGCCACATTCTCTATCTTCCCCCAGGTATAGCATCAGAAACTTTGTCAACTGCCTAATGACATCTGCACCCACTGTGTCTACAACATTCCTTATTGATTCTTGGTCTAGTAAACCTGTCAGGAGAGAGAATGACATAGTTCCAGCCTTGGCTCTCTGAATCTCCTTTAATAACCTACTCTAGAAGGAGGCTTAAGGTCCATGCTGGGGTGACTAGTCCACTTCTGAGGGCATCCCTATTGATGCACTTTTTGAAGTTTGGGATTCAGTTCCTCTCTCAGGGCCAGACTTCCTTACACACAATGAGCAGGGTTTCCACCATGTTGGCCCCCAGTCCTCCCAGCTCCCTGGGATATACTCCCCAGGGCCCAGCTGCTTGATCTCATTCAGGTCTGCCAGACACATGGGTCAGCTCCTCCCTTGGATGGATCTTCAGTTCTCAGGACAGTGAGCTTCAGTCCTATAGTGTGACATAGGGGAAAGGAAAAGAAACACAGGGGCACATGGGGAGAAGGGGAGGGAAGTTCAAAGATGAGGAAAGAAGGCACAGATCAGTTATGCAACTTGTCTAAGGCCACACAGCTACCAAGAGTCAGTGCAGGATTTACCCCCACCCATCCTATCTGACTTCACAGCCAAGGTTTTATCCACCATGTGATGATGACTCATTCCATCTTTTAATGGATATTCTTTTAAAATTTGGGGTCACCAGAGAGCATCTGAGGCAGCCACTGAACCTCTTGTGGCCACCCCTCCCAGGCCTGGGTCAAAGGTGTTGGTGGGATTATAGTCAGAATATCTTAATGGGAGCCTGTGCCGTTCTGTGTTTTCCCTGAACTCTGAGACTCCACCCCACTGATGTTGAAAGCCCACGTGTGACTGAGCTGGTGCTATCCCTCCGCCCTTTCCCAAAATTTAATCTGCTATGATATTATGGTCTGGTTGTTCTTTTCTTCTTAGTTTGTTGCAACTGTTCGAAATTCAGGGCAGAACAATGGTCCCCCTTGTCACTTTTTCACCCTCCCGGGAGACGAGGTGGCTATGAGGCCACGTGAAGAATGCGTTGTGTGCGCTGTTCTCCGCTGAACTCAGCCCTGTCTTGCCATGTGATAAAATGCTGTGAGTCCTGTGTTCCGCTGGTTACTTCGGGTTGTGTTTGTTTGTTCATTGTTAACTACAACTGAACTTCAAGTCTGGGGATAGTTTCCAAGTTTCTGGAACTAGTCAGTGGCTCCCCATCTTTCTGTTGTTGCTATAGATCAATTTCGAGGAAAAATTCAACCTCAAAATCTCTGATTCTCCTGCCTATTCGATTAATGACTGTTCTCTTTTAGAATATCTCTGACATCCTATTTTCATAACTGTTTTTACCATGATAAATAAAGCAAGTTCAGGCTTTTGAAACTTCTTAACCAGCAGAATGGCCATGACTCCTGAATGGACCAGTCGCCATGTGGATTTTCTCACCTGCACTCATCCCACCTGGAATGGCACACCTGAACCAGGTACACAAAGTCCATTCCCCTTGCAGTGGCTTAGAATGGGCATGTGGCCCGATTCAGCGAGGGGATGTGCACCATGCACCTTCTGGGAAAGCTGTTCTTGCTCCCATAAAACACAGAACAGTCAGGGTCTTTGCCTCCTCAGGATGTGACAGCGGGATCTCTGGGTACCGTGTGTGTGTGTGTGTGTGTGTGTGTGTGTGTGTGTGTGTGTGTGTGAGGCATGTGGAGCCCGCCCTTCCTACACACTTCTCAACAGATACACCAGCCTCTCTGCTTATAAACTTCCCACTTTCCATTTTACTCATGTCAGGTTGCCACCCTTAAAGCGTAAAACACCTTTTATGGCTTCAGTCCTCTCTTCAAGTGACCTTCCATGAAGGCCATTGAGACTCAGAGGCCAAGATTAGAAGAATCTGTGCAATTCTGCACTTTCGTTACTTTCTATGCCTATGTTTTTTATATTACTCCGTGCTTGGTTATTTCCATTCATTCAACAAACATTTATCAAGCATGCGTGGTCAGGTGCTGTGCTGTACCCCAGAGGTGCAAATAGGATGATCAAGGCATGGTTTCTGCCATCGGGGATCTACTATACAGTAGCAGAGTGTGGCGGGCACTGGTCTGCCTGCGCAGGAGATCCCCTGGCCCTTTCTTCTTAACAGGACCCCACCTTTATTCAGACAGTTATGTGTCTGGCCAGAAGGCATGACCTGTAATTTGTCTAGGAGTGAGCATGTGAATAGAATGTCAAGGGAAGTCTGCTGGGGATCCAGGGATGGATTTCCCTCCTGATGAAAGGCATGAGCCAAGTACCTACATCCCCTAGGAAATGAAATTCCAGACAGCAGGATGGGGTGAAAGTCAGTGAGGAGCAGTGGAGCCCCAGGCTTGCTGCTGGGAGGAAGGGGAGCCCAGGCCAACATGAGTGGACCTGCAGCTGAAAGGCTGAGGTCCGGTTTTCAGGCCTACCAGGCTCAAGGCATTCACCAGCCCCAATCCCTGCTATTCACTGGACTCTGACTGTTGGCAACATAAAACTCATCATAAGTCCTTGAATGTGCCGCCTCCTGCCTCCCAGCCTCCGTGCATGTTCTGTGCTCGGCCCAGAAGGCTCTGAGCCATGTTTGCTGAATTTCAATTTCTGCCTCCAAACCTGGCATGACGTTATCTTTTCTGGAATGCTTTCCTGTCAGACATGTCTCTACCCCCTCCAGTACCATTGATTTCTCCTTTTCTATAGATACTAATGTCCTGAAAATGATCATTTTGATGATGGTAAGTGTTTATTGAGTGTTT
>VMDR010007266.1:0-41409 GCA_007922815.1 Macrotus californicus | reverse complement strand
TGCTTTCAAAGTTATATTTTATTGATCATGCTGTTAAGGTTGTCCCAATTTTTCCTCCTTTGTCCCCCTCCATCCAGCAATCCCCACTCCCTCAGGCAATTCCCATACCATTGTTCATGTCTATGGGTTGTGTGTATAAGTTCTTTGGCTACTCCATTTCCTGTGCTGTACTTAGCATCCCCATGGCTATCCTATAACTACCTATTTGTACTTCTTAATCCCCTCATCTTTTCACCCATTCCCACACACCCCCCTTTCATCTGGCAACCATCAAAATGCTCTCCATATCCATGATTCTGTCTCTGTCCTTGTTTATTTAGATTCAGTTGTTGATAGATATGTATTTATTGCCACTTTATTGGTCCTAGTTTTTATCTTGTTTTTCTTTTCTTTTTTTTAAAGATTTTATTTATTTATTTTTAGAGAGAGAGGAAAGGAAGGAGAAAGAGTGAGAGAGAAACGTCAATGTGTGGTTGCCTCTCATGTGGCCCTCTACTGGGGACCTGGCTCGCAGCCCAGGCATGTGCCCTGACTGGTAATCAAACTGGAGACCCTTTGGTTCGCAGGCCTGCGCTCAATCCACTGAGCCACACCAGCCAGGGCTTCTTTTTCTTAAATAAGTTCCTTTAACATTTCATAGCATAATAGTTCAAAATAGACTGGGATTTAGGAAGTATCTACTTCTGAAAAATCTTTTTGTGCTTTACTTTGTTCTCTATGTTTGTATTGGATTTTTTGGTAACATAGCAAGTTATCACAAAATTAGCAGCTTAAAACCACACATATTAACTAGCTCACACTTCTGCAAGTGAGCAGGCAGGGTGAGTTTAGCTTAGTTTTCTGCTTAAGGTGTCAAAAGACCAAGTCAAGGTAACTGCTGGGCTGAGCTCTTATCTGGAGATCTGGGAAAGAACTCATTCGGGTCTTTGGTACAATCTAATTGTTTGTGGCTTTGAAACTGTGGTGTTTGTTCCTATGCTGACTGCCAGGACATGCTCTCAGCTTCTAGAAGCTTCCTGCATTTTGTCACCTGGACTTTTCTGACTCAGCAATGACACTTCTCACCCTTCTTGTATTTCACATCTCTCCAACTTCTTCTTATGCCACTAGCCAGAGAAAAGTCTCTGCTTTGAAGGCGTTAGTGATTAGATTCAACTCACCTAGATAATCTAGAATGACCCTCTATATTAAGGTCAGCTGATTAGTAACCTTAATTACATGTACAAAGTCCCTTTGTCTTGTTATATAGCATATCATTATTGACAGGCATGATATCTCATAATGTCAACAGTTCTAGGAATTAGCATGGGAATCATGGAGCAATGTTTTTGGAATTCTACCTATCATGATTAGTGAGCACCAGGTGACTTTGTTTTCATTAAAATAAGTTCCAGGTCAACAGCACATTTTATCTGTCATCTACATAAATGTCTCCCCTCTATTTCTTACCCTCAAAATATTTCCCATGTAGCTAAATTAAGTGACCAGTACCAAATCCTAAGTGTATTGATAAGTGCAGATGACCAAAAACATCTGGATTGTTGACAATTCCCAATACGGTTGTCTTGAAAAATCTAAATTTGCTCTTGTGTTCTTTATTTGTCCTATGTTTGACTTATTATTTTTGTGTACTTTTTAAAACATTTTTATTTAGGAGAGTTGAGAGATTTCATCTGCAGATGAAACATATTCCCTTTATTTCCCACTCACATTAAATTTCTCAGGGAAGTTAATATCCCCTGTGGAAAAAAAAAAGACATTTCATTTCTTTTTTTTTTTTCTTTCCTTTTAAATGTCTGCTTTTATTGGGTTTGCTACAAATGTGCTACAAGAAAGGCTAAAAATAGTCTTGCCTACAGAGATTTGAAAGCAAAATAATTCCTTTCCTTCATAAACAGCAGTTTGGGCCTGAGAACTCATGGTAGCAATCCTTGAGCAACCCTTGGGTTCTTCAGAGAAATTTAATTTTCCTTCCTCAGACTATTGTCATCATAGGGGGAGAATATTTGGGTTTTCAAGGCAAATACCTTTCTTTTACTTTTTTGATTTTCATGCTGTTATTTTCTCTGTCACCTTCTTTGTGGCTTCAGCGTATCTTCCTCAGGTTGGGACACCAAAATGAGACTGATTGATGCCTTGGCCACTTGTGCATTTGATGGCTCTTTTAAGCTGGCCAGGTCTTTTTAAGAAGTACACTTAGGTATACATATTTGAGATATATAACATATAATTATAATATACTATAATTTTACTCACTCATTCATCAGCTATTTAATGAGTGCTTACCATATGCTTGGCACAGTTCTAGGTGCTGAAAATGAAGCAACAAAACAAAACATCAACTTCATGTCTATGGAGCTTATATAAATTTTAATAATGGGAGTCAGATGAAAAAATAAACATAACAAGATCAAGTATCATACAAGATATGTTACAACAATAAGCAATATGAGGAAATGTGAAGTAGGATACAGGGTATCATGGACTGGTGGGGTGGTGGCCAAAGTTAATCTTATTTATTATGATCTGGGAATGCCACATTTCTAAGGGATGTTTAAGCAGATACCTGAAGAAAGTAAGGAGTAAGTCACTTAAATACTTGTTCCAAGCAAAAGGAAAAGAAATTACAGTGATCTTGATGTCATGAAGGAGGAGCTGCAAGGCCAGCAGTGCATGAATGGAGTAAATATTGGGTAGAATGAGAAAGATACACGTGATAGTGGAAGACTGGATCATGTAGGGGCCTATTGGCTTCTTTTCTAAATGAGATGGACACCACTGGCAACTTTGAAAGGAAGGACATGATCTGTCTTAAGTTTCAAATCATCACTCTATCTTCTAAGTAGAAAATTGATTATTTCAGAACAAGAATGGAAGCCAGGAAAGAATTTAAGAAGCTTTTACTGCAATTCAGGATGGTAGCTTTAACTAGAGTGGTAGCAGTAGAGGCTTTGAGAAATGGCGGGTTCTGGAGATAGATTGATGGTAAAGTCAAAAGGATCTGCTATTGGACTGCACATGGAATGGAAGAGAAAGAGGTCAGTCAAAAATCAAAGAGGATTCTAAGGTTCTGGGCCCAATCCATTGAAAGGATGTAACTGCCAGTTTTTCTATTGAGGCAGAACAAGTTTGACTAAAGGGTGGGGAAATCAGGAGGTCAGTTTGGGATGTGTTCATTCCTAGGGAGAAGTCTAGTAGTCAAATATGAGTCTGAAATACAGGGGAGGGGGCCAGGTGTAGAGGCACATTTGTAAAAAGTCAGAATAGGTTTTTAAATCTGTGAGGCTAGATAGGATCACTTGGAAAGTGCAAGTAGTGAGAAGCCCCAGGACTGAGCCCTGGGAGAGTCCAACACTTAGCCGTGGCTGTAATGGGAAGAAACTAGTGAAGGAGACCAAAATGACTAAGTAAGATCATCAACGGGTTACAAAGAAAATCTGAACGTGTGTGGTATCTGGTCCAGTCACTACACAGCAGCAGTCAGGTTTTCAGTGTTGCTTCCCCGTAAAACGTTGTTTAGAAATTTTACTGGACAAGTGTTCTGAACACTGACAAGTCATGAAAACTCTCTGAAACCCATTTAATTCTTCCAGCAGCTTTAGGAAATAAGTACAAATTAGGAGAACTAAGACTCAGAAGGGCTTGTATAAAGTTACAAAATAATGAGAGGGAGAACAGGGATTGCAAATTATTCTGAATAATATCATAAAATACCTGGTATTTATTGAATGCTTAATAATATGTTCCAAGCACTGAACAAATGTTGTTTTAATTACTTCTCACAACAATCCAATAAGATAGACACTTATACTACTTGAATAAGGAAGGTGAGGTTCAGAGAGGTTAACTAAGCCAAGGCTCACAGTTGCAAATATCACACCTGCAATTAAATTCTATATCAGCTTAAAATAGAGCCCTCTTTCCTAGCAGCAACATCTGACAATCAGAATCCTCCCTTTGTTCTTTCTACTTGGCCCCCTGACTGCTTCCTGTGCCTCATTTCTTTCCGGAGTGATATTATCTCACCTGCAAAGGCCCCTCTGATATCCATTCAATGAAAACCATAGAATAGCCAACCGAAAACAACCCCGCGTCCAAAAAATAAAAATTAAAAACAGCTTCTTGTAGCATTTCCTGCTTCTGAGAAATTATTTGAAAAAGGTCATAAAACAGGAAGCTGAACGGTCTTTCTGTGGCTTTTGTACGTGTGAAAACTGGGTGTTTCCCATCTCTTGAGCAAAATTTTAGATTTGTGGGAAGAAGGTGAGACCTCACTTAAGCCTGTTATTTAAAATGTTAACAACCGGCATGGTAATTTGTTCCTGGCAATAGAAGAAATAGATTCTATTCCTTAGAGAAAGGAGAAATCCACATGTACAGGTTTTCTGAACATGAAAATAGAAAATTACAACCTTCGGATTTAAGTTCTCGTTCTGCTCCCGAGCAATGTGGCCCTGGAAACTTAACTGCTTCAAATCTTTGTTTCTTTATCTGTAAAATGGGTTTAAAAATGCCTGCCTTGATCTACTCAAAGGAGGCCGCATGAGAAAATGAATGTGAAGCTGCTTCATAAACTGTGAAGCACTGTAAGTACAAACATGTGTGTTCTTGGTGCTGCTGGTTTTGCCTCGTAATGGAGTCACCCACACACACTCTGTGATTGTGGAAGACTATATAAAATCAGACAGAGAAATGAGTAAAATAGTCAGAGATAAGAAAAGGGTCCCAAGAGAAATAGATGAAGAAATGGAATCAGGAAGACTGAAGAGAGGAAAGGAGAGAAGGAAAGAGAGGAGAGGGGAGAAAAACCTGCTTACTCTGAGCAGGAGCAAGAGCCGTTATTCCAGCCCTCCTACATGTCCCTGAATTCTGCTTCTGGTCCCTGTAGGGCGGTATTGTGCTCTTTTTGTCACTACCAGTATTATCAGTACCTGTTATCAACAAAGTTTTTGATAAAAGTATTCGCCTGAAGTCAGGTAGTATTTAGAAATGAGAGTTTAATGTGGCAAGTGTTACAACTATTTCAGGGAAGGGCAAAGATGTGTGTATTTATATGTGTTGTGTGTGTGTGTATTTTTAAATCTTGACTTGTGGAATTATTATTGTCAAAACTATTTTATCAGGGGGAGACAAGATTGTTCCAGAATCCCTAATTTGTTCCTGCTAATCAGTACTGATGTCTGTCATCTTTATGAACAGATTTTTCTAAGGATTATATTGTGAAACCTGAAGATTCTTCTCTACATATTCTTTACTTGTCTGTAAAAGTCCTTTAAATGAGGTAGGAGAGGGGTTGCATTCCATGTCCCATTATGAAAGTGGGGTGAAGATGATGCTTAGGTACACATCCTACAAAGATATCATCTTTGATTATCATTGAAATCGTGTTCTCTTTATTGCTCACTCTCTCTTTCTATATCAGAAAATATACTCTTAACTCCCAGTACCCACTTCTTTTACTCTTGCTTAGATGGAAAGATAACCCAGCAATGCCTGTGGGGTTGATATATGAAGGGGTCTCCACAGAGCCCCTGAAATACTCTGGAGGCAGCGCGGCTCAGAGCACAGTGCTTCACGCCTTTGATGAGTTCCTGGGCATTCGTCATAGCAAGGAAAGTGGTAAGTCAGACATTTTTCTTCCTTAACAAGGAAGAAGAACAGAGGTGCTTTTACAAATGGATAAGACCCAAGTGGAACTTAAAGTGTCACGAAGTCTTACTTTTCCGAATTAACCAGGAAACTGTGTGCCTGCCATACTCACATGTTCTTGTGTCGTCGGTTAATATCCGATCTCCACAGGATATTGGGTTTCATTTCCACATCTAAAATATTGCTGTATTTCCTGCTGTTCGCTGCCATTCTGTTTGGTTCTTTAGGCAATGGCTTCCCTTCTCTAAAATGATAGAGTTGTAGAGTTTGAAGGGTGTGGCATGTTGTTGATAAGTCTGGGCATCACTGATAACGGATCTAAGCTCCTCCACTAAAGCCCCTCCCCATAAAAATGGCGCAACTTCAAGCCAATTCTATTTAGACCAGAAGAAGGAAGGGCCAACCACTTTAGAAGCTTGAAAGCTCATGTCCTTACCTGCCAGCCGTGAGCCAAACACTTAACAGCAGCCAAAAGCACTTCATAGTACACCGTTCTCAAGATGAATTAGAAAAAAACCCACTGCAACTTGGTGTCATAGGGTCCTGTCTCAGCCACAAAGGCCGGTTCCCTAGAACCAGGAAAACTTCTCACGGAGTTTGACTTGGTGATGGCGGTGCTTGACTTGCAACACATAATGGCTTTCCTAAAATCGGTTTCTCTATCTCCACTTTCTGCAAATATCTGTTAATTAGGTATTTTAACAACTTGACTTCAAAAGGCCACTCTTAAAAGAGTTGCTCATTGTTTATCCTCTTGCTCTTATAAGTTCTATTACTTTCTTCTTCCTTAGCACTCCCTCCAAAACAAAGCTATTAATAAACAAAATTCAGCAGGCTATCTAGCTACTTATTTTAAGGGTTCATGCGTTACATTCGTAAGCATTCTCTCATAGTGACTAGGAAGATACTTAGCCCACATTTGGTAAACGATAAACACCGATACACTGGCCAATAGATCTCATTCCAACTCAGTTATCTGAAATGCTCTTGCTTCTTTTTCCCTTCCCCATCTCCTGTCACTAGTCATGGGCGTGCATTTGAGTCTTTGAAGTCTATGAACAAAAGAGCCAACAAAGTAGATTGGAGAGTCAGGATGAGAGCAACAGTCTCTGCCACATTGATGTTCGGAAAAGCAGACAGGCTCTCTTGTCTTTCCCTGTGGAGCTATGACATTGTTCTGGATTGTTTCTTTCAGGTGACTTTCTGCTCAGAATGAGGGACTACATGCCTCCTTCTCACAAGGCCTTCATAGAAGAGATGCAGGCAGCTCCTTCACTGAGGCATCATGTCCTGTCCTCTGGAAATGGCCAGCTTCTGACAGCGTATAACCAGTGTGTGGAGTCCCTGGCAGAGCTACGCAGCTACCACATAACTGTGGTGACCAAATACCTTGTCACAGCTGCAGCCAAAGCAAAGAGCAGGAAGCCAAGCTGTCTCCCAGGGCCACCCCGGGCCTTAGAAGAGAGGGGCACAGGAGGCACTGCCGTTCTAAGCTTCCTGAAGAGTGTCAGGGACAAGACCTTAGAGGCAACCCTCCCACAGCGTGGCTGAGAGATGGCTTCTCTCCAGTGGTGCAAAACCAGCAAGTGTTCCACTGGAGGGCAGATGGGCCTGAAGAATGAGGGTCCGTGTTCTGTGGGAATAACACAAAATGGACCTCAGTCATACTCACGTTCCTGCTCTATAGGACATGGGCTCCTCCTTCACTGAGACCTGTTGGTCTTCACAGAGGAGATTTTTCACGGCCAGAAATTCTCCTTTCTCTACCTGATCACTGGTTAATCGCAAACAGCTTTGGATACTCCTTCAGTAAGAACCCCGCAGAGGAGGGGGAGGATCCCTATTCTGTTTGCAAAGTGAGGGAAAACCAATCCAAATTTCAGAGACCAAATAATATTGCCTGTGGACAGATCACCTTGTCGATTTCTTGAAAAAAGAATTTAAATATTCATGCCTTCGTTCACTTAAAATGTATTAAGTTCCTACTGAATACTGGCTCAGGAACATGAACAGCGACTTTTGTGGCCCCAGGGCAGCCCTTGTGTCCCTGTGTGTGTCGATTTGGTGGCAGGCGATTGGAATGCTCCAGGGGAGATGTGGAGAAAAGGGGAGGCTAACCATGAGACTGAGAAGTCACGAGTATGGAAATGGCTGGTTGATGACATGGGAACAGATGAGACTCTTCCACATGGTTCATAAATTTTCAGTTCTATTTTAGCTTCCTTCTTTATTTTTAGAAGAACAATTCTTTCTCCTTTCACTGAAAGTTTGCATTTGTAACGTGAATTAATTGACCCTTTGGAAGTAAATGAGCAACATGGGAATAAACAGTAAATCCACGTGTTTACGAGGTCCCATTCCATCTGACAGTACAGAGCTAGAAAACTTTAATCTGTTCTACTTAGGATAAACTCCACTAATGTAGACTTGCACCCCTCTCAGCACACACACACGTATCTGGGATGGTATCTAGATTCCACAGCACTGGTCTAGCATCGTGGCCTCGGGAAGAGGTACCTGATCATGGGGAGCAGCTTCTTCCCAAATTAGTGTCTGACAAACAATCCCCTTCTCCATACATTGTAGATACTGGTCAAATGGAGCTTGCAGTATGTCTTATCCTGTGTAAGGGGCCTTTCAGATTTCTCAGCCCTCAAGGTCCTATCATGTCACTTAGAAAATCCTTGGACTGCGTCCCACACGCCCTGGGGAGTACTGGGAGATGACAGGATTGAGATGACAGGATTGACTTGGAGAGTCTGCCCAGCGCTCACTCAAGTGTCCTCACTCTGTAGTGTCATGGTGGTGTGTGTGGGTAGAGACAGAGACTTCTGGACTCTTGTCAACTCTCAGGGCCCTTGGTAAGAAGTCATGAACCAGTGTCTTCCACTTGGGGTACCACATTGTCTCATATCCTATGAGGGCTTGGTCTGGCAAAAATGGGGGACGTAGATCATGACAGGGGCAAGACCTTCTAGTCTGGATGGGCCAAGGGAAAACCCTGGATCTGACAATGTCTTCTCTGCCTACTGTTTAGTTCAAGATCTCAGCTCAAAGACCTAGGCAGTCATAACTCAAAAAGCCTTTCTCTCCATATGCTCTCTTTGTCTTGTGTTTGAAGTCTGTTATGAAACTCCGAAAATGAGCATGGATTTGCTTATTTCTCTTGGGTCTGCTTTTCTAACTGCCCTAGCTTGAGTATCAATAAACCTGGACTGTCTTAACTGCCCGGGCTGGGTATATGCACTGGTCCAAGGAGGTAGGCCAAGTGGACTAAGTTGGGGAGTAAGATAGAAGCACATTGGCTAATGATTCAAAACATTGACCCATCTCAATATCATTCTCAGGTAAAAAGAATGAGGCCTTCAAAATAAGATCTGTGCTTGAATTTTGATGTCTTCATTTTTTAAAACAATGTGGCTTTTGACCAACTTCAGGAAATCATAAATCTTCAGCGTCCTGTTTACCATAAAATCAAGCTAATCAGACTGGTCTTAGGGTGGATATAAGTGACAGAAGAGATAGTTCTTGGCAAGAAGGGTAAAGCCAATAAATGTTTATTTGGCTGTGAGGCGCAGCTCAGAGCATAAAAAGGACACTATTTCTGAAGCTTCTCGGATGCACAGAGTCTGCACAGCAATAAAACAACCATTTATCACGTATCCTTTGGGGATTCTGGAAAGTAGAAAATGACAAAAGTGTGGGCTTAAAGAGCCAAAAAATCTGGATTTGTATTCCAGCTTTGTCACATTTTATAATGACAAATTATTTAATCATTCAGAGCCACCGTTTACTCAGTTGTAAAAGAAGGAACATTGTAATATTGCATGGGGCAAGAATGCCTAGAGTCAGTAATGAAACAGCGGTCATTACACTTTTATTCTCATATACATATAGCCTAGAACTGGAAGGAACCAGGTCTAGGAGTTCCTAAAACCAGATGGGATGCTGGAATTGTTGTCTATCTCCCTGTCTCCCTGTACTTGGAAGAGAGAGAGCAAGAACATGACCTTAAAACAAGCAAGCAAGCAAGCAAGCAAGCAAAGCAAGCTAGAACCTGAATGTTCTTGAAATTTGTAGGCACATGTGGGAGTAATAATGATAAGACCTTGACTGAGAGCTTAAGAAAGGATGACAGTCACTTTAGGCTTCAAGTCTAGATTAGTACCAAACAAGGCTCTGATTTGTCCCTCCGAGGACAGGATTGCAAAGAATCTTCCTCATTGGTACACCTTCAATAGATGCAAGTTCCCTCAAAGAGACCACAGAGCCTGATTCAGAGCAGATCTTTTTATAAATACTGAATAAGTAGAAAACCAGATAGAATGAATGGGGTAGAAAGAGACATCTAAAATGTTTTGTCTTCCAAAGCTTTCAGATACGTATAGTTTGTTGTCATTGCACAAGGATGATATAAACACAAACAACTATATTTTATTGCCCAATGAACTAAATTTTAATTCACGTGTCAAGGTTTGATTTCTTGGGAGAGGGAGTTCCATTTTGGGTTTTATGGTACAATATTGCAAGTATAGATACCAGCACAGAAGAGAACACATTTTTTTCTCAAGATTTCTAGGGATCATAGGCATCCCCATCAGCAAAAAAAAAAAAAAATGACTTTCTTATGGTAGAAATAATTTTATTAGTATTACTACCTGAGGATATTACTGCAAGTTTGAAGGACCGGCAAAAGAGCAAGCTTAGAAACTAGACAGATGCAGGTTTGAATTCTCACTCTGCTGTCACTTACCACATGAGCCGTTCACCTTGCTTCACATCTCTGCATCACAGTGACCACATGTGTAAGTGAGGGGAATAGTGGCCACCTGGCAGTGTTTTTGTGAGAAGTAAAGCTAATGTATCTTTGCTAGCTAGCCGGCCCTGAGTAAACGGTACTACTATGATGATGTTGTATGTTCCCAGACTACCCCCTTGATCTGGATAAGAAACAACTGCAGACAAAGGAAACAGTTAGAAAAGTGGGAAGCTCACTCTCTCCTACTCTGTAAGCTTAGAGGAGAATGGAGAGGAAACCCAACAGACATCTAACCAGGAAGTGCCGCAGACACCATTTCCTTGGGGCATGTGCGGAGTAGTGTGTGCCTGTATATGGGTGTAAGGTGCAAAGTCGTGACTGAGAACAGAGAGGTGGCCAAACCAGCCTGGAGTCAGACTCCAGGACAGGTTCACCATGCTCTAGGATTTGTCATTGCTTTTCATAATGATCAGAACCAAGAAAGATGCTGTCATGGGATTATACAGGGTCCAGCAGAAGTAAGGCCTGCTTGAGTGTGGATGGTAGGGTAATAATACGGGTGTAATCATTTACAGCTTTAGTTTGAACATCTCTCCTGCAATGTCATATGGTGTGCTTGAGTATGATACTATTATGTTACAGAATTACATGCTTATGATTTTGTAATAAAAAAGGGCCACTACTTGTGCTGGACACTGTACTTTAAATGTATCTGGATATAATCAGAACCAATTACAGTATTTAACACACAGTAGTTTCATAATAATTGTAGAATAAACCAACACTCAGACAGAGTGAAACAGTAAGAAGGTGCACAAATCTTGCCTTCAGAAATAGTTGCTTTCAGGATACTCAGCCTTACTGCCACAGACCTGGTGGAGGTGGAGGGGCACACGTGCTTTCTCCCGAGCTCAGGAAGGTCGCACCTTCAGCTATGGTAGAGGGCCAGTCCTACAAAGAAGTCTGGCACATACCACTTAAATGTTCAAGTTTCACCAAATTTATGCTGCACTATACATCCCTTGTCAACGTCTGATAATTATTTGTGCTTCTTTAACTAGAGACTTGTATTATTTGGAGTTCTCCAGAGAAACAGAACCAATAGAGTCTGTATGAGTGTGTGTGTGTGTGTGTGTGTGTGTGTGTGTGTGTGTGTGCAGGGGTGGGTGGAGAGAGAGGGGAGATATTTATTTTAAGGAATTGGCTCTTGTGACTATGGAGACTGGAAGTTCCAAAATCTGGAGAATAGACCAGCAGGCTGGAGAGTCAGGGACGAAGCAATGCTGTAGTTCATGTCTAAAGGCCAACTGTTGGCGGCATTCCTTCCTGCCCTGGGGAATTCAGTCTTTGTTCTGTCAACTCTAACTGATTGGACGAACCCCACCCACACTATGGAAAACAATCTCCTTACTCAAAGTCCACCAATTTAAATGTTTGTCTTATCTGAAAAAACACCAACACCACCACAACAAAAGAAACAAACAAACAAAAAGAAAATACCCTCACAGAAACATTTGGAATAATGTTTGACCAAATATCTGGGCATCGTGGCCCAGCGAAGGCGACGTATAAAATCAGCTATCACAAGCCATCTTGAGAAGGGCCTGCATTAGGATGAGCTATGGTGTCCGACACACACTCTCTGTTAGAGAAGAAGCCTCCTCTGCAAAGATGGAGAGGAGGCCAAACTGGTGCAGAGTAGAGCTATTGCTTATAAGGGGCCTGAACGGGAGGCAGCAGTGGGTGCCTAGAAGCCACCAGAGAGAGATGAGAATACCATCAGCAAACACCTGATTAGTTTATAACTTGAATGTGAAATCTAATGAACAATGTAATCAAGCAAACAAAAGAGAAACAGACCAGACTGACAGTTGCCGGAGGGGAGAGGGGTTGGGGAACTGGGGGAGAAGGTGAAGAGCTTGAGAAGTACAAATCGGCTGTTATAAAGGAGTCATGGGGATGCCAATGGCAACGCATGGCATATAGTCAGCAACAGTGCAGTAACTATGTCTGGTGCCGTAGGAGTCTGGAAGTGTGGGGGGGCGTATTTTGTGAAGTATCTGATTGTCTAACCACTATGCTGTGCACCTCACACTAATATACAATGATATTGAACATAAACTGTAATGTCTGAGGTTGGGAACATGGGGCAAATCGTCACCTCGAAAGGGTGGACTGGGCCTTGAAGTCTAAAACCCTGCACCCAAGACTGACCTTCACTTTGGCTGCCCCCACCCCCCACCACTGCTTGTGACAAGGGAGCACTGACTTCTGTTCACCCTGTGCTCACACCCAGTCCAGCTAGGATTAATTAGATAATTTGGGGAACCTTTATTGAAGACTCAGGGCTGATTTTAAAAGCAAACAAACAAAAATGCATAACAGAAACACCAGCTAGATGCCATGGCTACCTCACGTAATGCTTGCTCTGTGGGCCTCATGGGCTCCATTGTGATTTGGGGGTTACCGGCAGGAGGTCAGACTCCCTCAAACCTGGACACAAAGATGCCTCACTTTACAGAGTATTGAGTCAGGACTAGTGAGGCTCAGAAACTGAGTTCTCCTTCCCTTGCCATTAGTCTGAACTTTTTTTGTTGTGATAAGGCAACCTATGCAGGGTTAAAATAAAAATAAACAAAGAAACAAAACCCGGATGTTCCGATCCAATTGAAGACGTGGGATATCACAGTTTTGGTACCTGCAAGCCAATTATTCCTTCCCAGCAGTAAACTTCACCCACCACATTTTGTCTCGCATTTTCTTGTGCACAGATGCCCTGTTGGCTTGGCTAACGGAAGACATGTTCTTCTCTTTCTTTGTTCACTTAACAGCAAGCTTAATAAAGAAGTCGGGTAGCATTCCTTTCTGAAATGCAATCTCTAGTTAATTTTTGCGGTTTAACATCTGCTTCCAGTGATATTGAAAAACTGAGTTTTTGAATGGAAGCATCATCAAAAACAAATTATTTTTTCTTTTGCAAAGTAATTTTCTTTGTAAACTTACAAATCTTTTGGCCCACATGGTTGGGTGGCAGCTTATATAGATTTCAAACTGAACTCAATTATGTATCTGCCTTTAATAGTCCATAAACAGTTTTTTTATTCCTTCCTAAAGTTTTCAATCAGAGATCTGACCTGAACCCTATGTTGGAAGCCCTTAAACCCCACCCTGACCCTTACCAGGCCATATCCCTCCTTGCTATGCAAGGAGAACTGTGGCCCATGGGACCGGCCTTCAGAATGGCTAGCTTTTTAGAAGGCCAATCAGGGACACAGCCACCCCAGACAAAATAACAGCAGCAGCAATGATGATGTCATAATAACAATCCACATGTGTTGTTAATTTATTAAAATGTAAAAAATATCCACCTACTTGAAGTCACATTCTATTCAGCACTCCTTACCTTTCTGCTACATAAATGTTACTATTTAAGCAAAACAGTGACTACTTTACCGTGGTCGCTAGTGATGAGTTTAGAAAACAGGGCCACAATGCTCACCATGTAAAAAAATGGAGCTCGCGCTGTCGCAGTAGGAAGTACAATGTTAACCCTCCAAGTCACAGACGGACTGTTAACACTTAGGATTACAATGCGCTTAAATTGCACACTTTAGTCACATCCGTGATTGAAAACCACAAATCACAGGTGCCAACATCAGCCATCAGGGGAACTACAGACAGCGCCTGCGGAAGATGGGTAATCCAGACTACAGCTGACCCCGAAGAGAGCGTTCATTTCAGCCCGTTTGGGGGGCTGTCATACAGATTTTGTGCTTTTCCTTTAATCTCTTGGTGCAAGATCGGAAAACGGAACTTGTGACGTCCCGATGGAAGGTGTCTCCGGTCAACGACTTGCAGGACAGATCTGGGCACACCAGTGCGTTCACCCTGTCTGCCCTCCGCTAATTCACACCACCTGCACCACCACTTCCTAATCACCCTCTGGGTACCTGAACTCCAGAATATCTTGCTCGGATGGCCTCAACACTGCTTCTAGAACCTGCACGGCACTGTCTCCTGAGTTTACTCGTGACTGTGCCGTCGGTATGGATTCGCCCGGAGGGACTCTGCAGGTATGTGGATGAAGTTCAGCCCGGTGGTGGGGTGTCCACAGGAGTGATGGAGCGTTCTCTGGAAGTGTGCATCAGAGCGGGCTGGGCAGAGCGAGGCTAGACCTCAAAGTGTCTTCGCGTCTGCAGAGAATTTTAACTTAAATGTGGGCTCTCAGGTAGTAATGAAAGTATCTTTTTCTAGGTAAGTCGGTAGAACACCTTTTATTTAATACTTTTCCAGCTTGATTGATAACTTTCAGATAAGTGCACAAATAGCTGGTTGGCGTTCATTTGTACTTTACCGCAGGCCCTGGCAAACATCAGGAGTGGGGATCGTCCATCTCAGCCTTAAGCTAGAAAAGTATAAACTTTGCTTGTAAGTCTGGTCTGTTACCACCAGAGGGCAATAGCAACCCGCAATATACTCTGCTGGCCAGAAAGTAAGGTGTGGATTCCCCACCAACCTCACAGACCCAAATGTTTTCCTATTTTGTAAAAACAATCTCTTTCCGTACGGTGGGACTGGGAGGAATCTTGAAAGATTACCACCCAGAGCTCCGCTTCCTGATAGTGCCATGCCGAAAAAAGCCTGACAGAATTCTCTGTGTCTGAAAGCAGGTCTCGTTTCATTACTTGTAAATTTTCTTAGGGATATTCTAGGTGGTAGAATGGTATACAGTTTGTAGTCCTCTTTTTATATTTCTTATTAAAAAGAAGAGTACGGATACGTATGTTTTTAAGAGTTGTAGAGGAATTCTTCATCCTACCTCAGTGACCAGGGTTCTCAGAGAATCCCAAATGTTGCCAAATGGTGAAAAGAAAATTAGTAACAGGACTAAGCATTGGAAAGAAGGATCCCATAAATACTACAAAACAGGAAAAAACAAAACTTGCCCTGGGCTTTGAAAGAGGTTAGCTGGGATTTTGTCTACAGGAGAAGACAAGTGTCCTCACTGATGAAGTGTCTTCCCCTTGTTGCCCCCTCGCACTCGCCCCCCTCTGTTGTATTCAGTCGTGTGTGACTCCTGTGCAATACCTGTCATAAGAGTGTGGAGACGTAGGTTGCAATGCAAATAGACAGTTCACTGCAAAATGTCCCATTGTGACAATCACTGAAGTTATATTCAGGCCCTGGAGGGAAAAGCATGGGTGGACTGAGGCACAAGATGGGACAGGCAGGGTGACATGTAGCTAATCTGCCTACGGTCAGCAAGTTCAGCCTTATTTTAAAATACAAAACCAGCATAAAAAAAGCAAACTTAAATTGTCCTTATTTATTATCTCCCTTGTCCATTAATTTCCAATGATTAATAAAGACAGTGAACAGAGAATTTTAAATTCCAATGTGAAACTAATGAAAACAATGAATCTAGAGTATACATTATTCAATCTCCTTTAGCCACATAGCAAACACAAATTTAGATTAGAGTATGGAAACCACATGTCTCTCCTATTCATGACATTATTCCCTTTCAGTACTTGCCTGGGTACGAACTTCAGTTCCTCCATTTAATCCATTTGTGACATCTTTTGTGTGTCATTTTTAGGCTGATGAGAACACTTACATTGTAGGGAATGATCATCCTATGCGTTAATGTACGTAAAGCATTTAGGCGAGTGTCTATTTATGGCAAACATTATATAACTATTCGCAGCTATTATTATGGTTTTTATTCATTGTCAGGGACCGTTAGACACACTGATGTGCAGTGTGGAAGGAAAGCTGGCTTTTCTTAAATCCAAGGAATAATCATGGAAGAGTCCCACTCATTCCTGTTCCCTTGGGCTTCTTCTGGGAGAGAAAGTTTATGATCTAAGAACCACAGAGGAAGGCCTTTGGAAAAACTGAGAAGTTTCTATGGTACCGCATACTCTTCTTTATAGGAAAATATTGTTCTGATATTGATCGATTATTGTTATGTTAACCATGCAAGAACTTCTCCAGTCCTACCCCAAATTCTAAATGATATAAAATATCTTGTTTTAAAATTAAACTAAAGTCACGTTAGCGTTGTTGTGAGACCTTACAACACTCTTTGAGAAAAGTGGAGATACTATGGATTCTGAAAGAAATCAGGAGTCGAATTTATAGAGCTGAAGACTCGTATGCATATCGGCAGGGGGCGCTAATTTTCTAGGAGAAGGAGAGTGATATGCTACAGCCTGGCAGGATTGGGTAAGCTGGAAAACACCTGAAGTTTAACTTCCACGCTTCTAACTTCCTCTTTCTGTGTTGCCAACCCCCATTTGGTGACAGCTCTTCTATCAGGACAATGTTATATATTTTTTTTTAATAAAGAAAAATCCTAAGGATAGAAGTTTGTTTCTCTCTTAGGGATGAAATGGTTGCTCCATAAAGTCATGAATAAATCCAGTTTCTCTGTCCCTCTGCCCTGACATGGTTTACAATGGCTGCTGGGGCTCCAGTCTTTAGGGCTGCTTTTCAGCTCATGGGAGGAAAAGGGGGGAAGAAGGACAATTTTCTCTTTCTTGAGGGGACTTTCAAGAAGTTCCCTACATAGCTTATGCTTTCTATTGACTATACCTTACTCCTGTGGCCTTCCTAGTTATAGTGGAGATGGGCAAATGTAGTCCTTTAATAGAGTAGTCATTTACTCAGCAAAAGAAAAGTTCCATCAAACAAGTAGAGGGGGCTGAATGCATATTGAGGTAGGCAATAAAACCCATTTCTATTACACCTTTCTTAAAAATCTAATTTTCTCAGTGCCCTTTATGTTTCTCAAAACTTTTTCTCAGAAGGAACCCTAAAACCCCTCCATTTGTGTAGGAGGTTGATGCAGGATGGGAGTACGAACTCTACCTAAGGTCTTGGCACCATAACTGCATGAAAGCCTTAAGCACAGTTATTGAACAAGCTAGTAGAATGTCTGGGGAGGGAGAGGGGAGTAGAAGGAACAGAGGCAGCGTCCGGTAGAGCAGAGTGTGCCGTCACAGCACCAGGCAACCCACACCTCACCCTAGGTGCTCAGCCTGCACTGGAGGTGCCAGTGTTACCTTCAACTTGCAGCTGTGCTCATATGGGGCAAGTCCTGGCTTGGTACAAACACCTGCTCTCAGATTAGAAGAAATTCTACCTGTCCTCGTAGTGAGGAGTAAATTCTTTAAATGAATTGGATTCCCTAGGTTTACAGCAGTCTAGCTCTGAGAGTTTAGCCCTGCATCAGAATTGCCTACAGCCTGATGAAACACAGGAGGTTTAAGGTTTGACCTGAGAATTTGCTTTTCTAACAAGTTCCCAGGTGATGGCGTCACAAGCTAAAGTTTGAGAACCGCTGGTGTATTGTGTTTTCTTCTAACTCATGATATTGCGGGCACCACCATCCACTACCTGTAATCCATCTCACAGTTAATGAAAGAGAATTTTACTTTCTGAAGGGGGATATCATGAGTTCTTTATAATCACCTGAATATGAAGCATGAAGCACCCAAGTTGTTTTGATGACCCACATAGCCCGTCCCTCCCCCAAAACACGCAGAAAAGTATTTGCATGTTTCAAAGGGAGTATTTCTTTTGATCAGTCTCTTGCACCATTAAGTTTCAACAGAAATAGAAAACAAATTCAAGTTTCAGGAACAAAGAAATGCTATTGTCAAAGGACATAAGAAAAAATTCCAGACAGCTTGGGCCAAAAGAGACAGGAAAGGAGATGGACAGTTTCCTCAAAATGGCAAAATCCCAAACCAGCTGCTGACTAACCATGATTTTATCAGAGGGAGGACTGGTTCTGGGACTTGAATTGAAACTAGTGTGGCATGTTTCTCAAGGGATGCTAAAGTTAATGGATAAAATACTCTTTCAAAAGTTAGTAGGAATAGGTAGAGCTGGAAAATCTTTAATGCATGTCAGGATTCTTCTGCAAATAAATATACTCTGTGTAGCTAAATGATTGTATTATTCCCTTCTGCCTGCCCACCTTAGGCACACTGCCTCATCTCACCGAGCCTCCTTGTCTTTAGTGGTGAAGTCAGCACGCTGGACTGGATGGTCTCTAAGGTCTCTCTCTTTTTTAGCATTCAGTGATTCTCTAATGAGCATGTAAGAGCTGGTTCTCTGCTGAGTACACAGGGAATTAGTTCTATTTGTAATATCAATCGGGAATTATTCTAACGTCTAGTTGGTTCATTACCATTGAGGCTGGACTCTGCCTGTTTGCATTAAACACAGGCAGTATTTATGACAAAAAGGATGATAGTGAATAAACCAACCAATCACATTTTAACAATGAAATTTACTAGAGAAACCCACCTCCTCCCTTACCTGAAACACCCGGCACATAACTACCAGTTCCACTGAACGAGTCGGCATTATACCACGGCCATCTGCTCTTTCCACACAGTACCACAGAGCACTGGGTAATCACCGCTGTTTTACATCATGTTATCTTATCTCTTTGTAATTTATGACAGTTAACAAAGCCAATCTATTTCATTCTGATATAGCCAGAAAGCCTGGAATTACCTCAGCACTTTCCCCTTCTGTCTTTTCCTACACATTCTTCAAGAGTCCATTCAGGTGTCCATTCCAGAAGGCCCTTCCTATGCCACTCTGCCCCCAACTCCGCCACTGTCACCTACACGCTGCCTAACAGCGTGGTCTTACTGTCGTGGCTGGATTTGTCCCATGGAGCAGCTGCAATGATCTGTTCTACAAATGCTTCCTTCCCTCAACTGTGCGTTTCATAAAGTCATCTCTGTATTCCCTATGCCAAGCATAGGTAGTGCTCAGTAAACCTTCTTTGAACGAAGGAATAAATAAGCTCAGGGGCCATGTGAAGAGAGCCCATCGGAGGTGGATGTAAGCACAGTCTGAACTTGTGTTACAGGGGAGAAAACTTATCAGGGAACAGGAGTCTCCTAGTCTCTAGAATCTGCAGCCTAGGACAAGGGACTCCATGAGTCCTTCCTCAACATACTAGTACAGTATCATTTAAGTTTGTATGAAGCACAGCTACGAGCATCACAGCAATAACAATGATGTGTATAACTTATGAAAGGCTTCCACACACATTATTCCATTTATTTTTGATAACAAGTTTTTACCCCATTTGTTTAGTAAAGAAAATGCTACACAAAGAAGTTAGGTGACTTGCCCAAGCTCAAGAGCACGGTAAGTGGTGAAACTAAAATGCAAACTTAGATCGTTTGGCTCCTGATGCAATGGTCTCTGTGTTGTTATTTCCCAATGTAGTTGTCAAATGTCAACGGAGAGACGACTTCAAAAACTGTATGCTGACCCTGGCCGAGCAGCTCAGTTGGGTGGAGCGTCGTCCCCGTGCACCATGGTTGTGGGTTTGAGCCCTACTCAGGGCCCATACCAGGGTCAACCAGTGAGTGTACGAATGGGCGGAACAGCGAGCCAGTGTCTATCGCTGTCTCTGTCTCTCTCTGTAAGAATGAATAAATTTTAAAAAAACAACGCCCTGTATGCATCTTGTCTGACGGGAAAAGGAAGGGGTTTGTTGAAAGCCAGTCAGTGTGTCTCAGACCCTCCTCGGTCGCTCACCAGAGGATTCAGTCCTTTAGCCTCAGCATGTAGTGTTTACGCCGGTCCCAGCGTTTCCTCTCGGAGCTGCTGTGCCACTCTGGCAGAAGAAACCCAGACACACAGGGTCCCACAGCGGTGGCCCTAATTGGCGGATCTACATGAATGGTTTTGGGCAGAGATTTCCTCTGCAGTGAATCACCCTTCAATCACCAGTGAGCCAGGCTATTTAACTCTAATCTTTAATTCATACTTCATAAACAGTTCCATTTACTTCCGAAGTCTTTAATTTAAAAGCCAGGGGCGATGGCAGCAGCAATGCAGGAAGTCCCCTCACAGAGTGTAGAGAGAGTAGAAAATGAAAGCAGGGGCCCCTTTTGGTTCTCAGTGGAAATCACAGTTATATGGTACCTCCTCCCTCACCCCATCCTCATGGTTACCTCAGGGCTCCTTAGGATGAAGGATGAGGCAATACAAAGTGCATTTGCAACCTGCCCCTCAGCTCAGGGAGTGACCCAGAGACCCTGATACCACAAATTGCCCTTTACTGCAGGAACGTGAAGGAATTCCACAGGTGTGGTTTTCAAATATCCTCCCAGCTCTCAGCAGGACCTGGGCAGAGAAAGGATTTGGTCTGGTGCTTCTTTAGAGCCCGTCTCTGAAACCTTAATGATATCACAGAGCTATACATGGAGATTGTTCTGTTGGAAGAGGAAGGGAAGGCTTGACAGTCTCACACAAAGGAGATCCTAGACTGAAATTCTCAGCAATGCTGTCCAAGAGCTCCCTGGTGTGGGGGTAGCTTACAGCTCAGGGGCTGGAACATTGTTAGCACAGTACACTTTAATATACGTAGAATAATTAAGTGATTTTAGAAAAGGATAAAAACGATAAAAACAAGGAAGACTTGCTTTTATGCTTCTAAACCAAGGACATACTTCAGATACCAGGTCCTCAGAACATTCATTTCTAGAGCAACTTTTACATATACACAGTGGGGCAAAAGTAGATTTGTGAGAACGTAAAACACAGAGTTCATTCTTGTTTCATAATGTGCTATTATTTTATTGTTTTCCATATGAACAACTGTAAACCTGCTTTTGCCCCACCCTGTATGTAGTCCCAACACAGGTCCTCAGAGCGAGCTGCTAGTCTGCCCAGGATGCCAAGTAACAGTGCAGTTTACACCACCTTTCAAAACACCAGAACTAACTCTGTGCCTTTTTGGTGCTTAGACACCACGACACTCAGGCAGAAATAGATGCGTTCGCATGGTGCTGCTACCAGGTAAAACGCTGCAAAACACCTGTCACTTCATGCGTAGTAGCACTTTAAAGGACTTGCTCTGTGGCCTGCGTTCCCAGCCTACTCCTGTGCAATTTCACTCATGGTTTTAAGGGTAGCTACAAGCTCAGCCCAAGCCCAGCTTTTCAGCTTCTTTCCTGACAATACTCAGAAAGATATACAGGCTGTCCTGTAACAATCGGTTTTTCATTTCTTCCTGAGCTAGAAGCTCTTTTCTCCCCCACTGGCAGCCCCCAGGGTTAACTGTTGTGTCCGGAGACAGCTCAGTGTGGTCAGAGGGAAATTCAGACTTCCGAGTCTCCCTCCTCTGACCTTCTGTGCAACTATCCTGAGGTGGTGTCAACGTCAAAATCATGCCGTGTGTGGCCTCCTCCCACACACGTCTTTCCTGAGAAAATGCTGAAGCGGACTTTTGTCTGCTGTGACCTCCTCCGTTTCCTGCTCTGCAGTCCTCTCAGACATTCCTGTGCCTCTGTGCCCACCCCCAACTTCCCACTTGCCTGCCTCTAGCTCACCTGCAAGGACAACCTTCCATTCCCATTAGCACTTTAGGATCAAGGTGAGAACGACTTTTTCTCCCATTTCACGTGTTACCAGTGAGGCCGTTCCAGTTCTGTTGTCCACAGATGTGGGTAGGTGACTTGATCACATTTGAACTCAGTGCGCTATTACCTTGGCCACAAACAGGGCCAATCGGACTTTTCTCTAACTTTGACCGTCTGGGCGCTGAGAGAAGTTCATGTAAGTGTAGGTTTGGGGCTGACTAGAGAACGAGCCTGTCTGCGTACAACACGGACACAAGGTGAAAGGAGAGAGGGAGGGAGGGAGAGAGAGAGAAAGGGAGAGAGAGGGTCCAGGAAAGAGAGGAAGAGAGAGCTTAGAAGACATGTTCCAAGCCACTGTAACAGAAGCCAGGTCTGCCCTTGGACTTTCCAGTTACCTGAGTCGATACATTATATTAAATTAAAACAACAACAACAACACAAAAACACCAGACACAATGAACTGCTGTCTACAGCTATTTGTCCTCACTGTTCACTATTCACTTGTCCCAGAATCTGTACCTAGCTTCCTAGTTTAACACTGCCAAATGCAACCTCGAAGTTATTGACGGAGTTTCACGCTTATACCTTTCCAGACAAGGTGTTATGTTGTCCCCGGTGCTAAGCAGATTTCTCATGCTGTCCACGCCCCTGGCTCAGCTTTTGCTGTGTAATTAAGTTTCAGAGTCACACTTGGATCTGCCTCCTACGGCAGCCCACTTCAGACCCCCACACTGTCTGCGTCCTGTCTCATCCCCTCTCCGCTTCTTTGCTATTCCCACTTGACCTCAAGGCACACAGCAACTCTACCGCCAGTTTCCACAACTGAGATCGAATTCCGGTTCAGATTATCAGGTAGCTCTTGAGAAGAAAACAGCTTAATGGCAGGAGCATGCCCATATTAGTACTTCTGCGTTTGGGACCCAGCGACATGTTCACTACAAAGGAATGCAGATGTGATTTCAAGCAGTGCTGCTGCAGGTCAGCAGGGTTTGAAGCTTTCCCAGCATTTTTTGAGCAAAGCCACGCTCGGGTGATACTGATCATTTCCTGCTCTGCTCATGTTCCCTTCTAAGGAAGTCTGTTCTGTCTGCAGTCTAGGCTAGCTAACGGGCCATGTTTTGTGCTATGTCACCTGGTCTTCCTGGGACCCAGAGTCAAGCAGATGAAAGTAGGAGAGGCAGAGATACACCCATTGAATATTTCACTCACACTGAAGGAGGAATACTCTTAAGACTTCAAAGAGCATCTATGAATCAACACCTTGACTCAAAAAATACAGCCTGCAGATCGTGATTTAGAATATCCACATAAAACTCATTTCCCAAACCACTTGTACATGGAAGAAATTAATATTCCCCAACTGTGCTCCTGGTGCTTACCTACCTGGCTGACGCTCTGCCCCCTGCAACCAACTGTAAAAGTCTAATAAATGGTGTAAAAATGTAGTGCTTTCTGTACCAAATATAAGGGTGGCTCTGGTTGTCCCAACAGATTACGGCAGGGGTGGGGGTGAGGGTGTGTGTGGAATATGTGATTGTGCTCAGCAGAAAGGGGAACCCAAGTAAATTTAACATAACTTGACTTAGACGTAAGCAAAGAAAGAGAAGATAATTCTAGTTTTTGATCCCTTTTTCTGATGCATATTTTTGAGAAGTCTCTTTTCTTATTCTTATAAGGATGAGATGAATCATTTACATAAATGTTGCATGTCAGTTAGGATAATTTGGATAAGAGCAAGACCTGGCATATTAAGTAAAAGAGGGATTTATTGACAAGATATTAAGAATTTATGAAACTGAAGGAAGGCTACCATACATTACCAGTTATTTCAAAACTATTTGAATCTGTAAGCAAATGTACATGCTTATGATTCACAAAAAGTTGCAAAGATAGTGCTGACAAGCTCCATGTAACCTTCAGCCAGTTTCCCTCCATGGTGACGCCTTATATAATTATAGTATAATATATTGAAACAGAAAATTGACACTGGCATATTGGTGTGGGCGTGTATATCTCAATGTTGTTTTACCGACAGTGTAGATTCATGCACCGCCCCCCCCCGCAATTAAGTCCTCACAGACGGATGCCTTTTAAACCTTCCTATAGCCAGCCACACTCACCCCCGCCTCCCCAACATTCCTAATCCTGGCAACCACTTTTCTGTCATCCATCTCCATAATTTTCTCTTTTCAAAGTTGTTATATAAATGAAATCGCACAGTATGCGACCTTCTGAAATTGGCTTTTTTCACTCGGCATAATGCCCCGGTGATCCATCAGAGCTGTTGATGTATCAATAGTTCATTTCTTTTGATTCCATGACATTGAGGAAGCAGAGTTTGTTTAATCATCCACCCACTGTGGGCCTGGTGACTGTGCCCAGCGCTTGGCTGTGACAGATAAGCTGCTAGGAACAATCACTGCACAGGTTCTTGTGTGGACCCCGGTTTTCAGGTCTCTGGGATAAATTGCCCAGGAGTGTAATCGCTAGGTCGTAAGGTTGACAAAATTGCCAAACCATTTCCCACAGTGACTATACCATTTCACATTTCCACCATCAACGTATGAGAACTCCAGCTTTTCTGCATCCTTGCCAGAATTTAGTATTGTCACTATTTTTATTTGTAGCCATTCTGATAGGTGTAGAGTGACATCTCATTGTGGTCTTGGTTTGCATTTCCCTGATGGCAAGTGACGTTGAACATCTTTACATGTGCTTACTCACCGGCCACCTATCCTCTTGGGCGAAATGTCTCTTCATGTCTTAGCCAAAGTATTGTTAGAAAAGACATAGTGAAGACCCAGGACACTTACCACCACCAGGTAGAAATGAACACTTCCTACCTTACGTGGTGTCAGTGGAGACCACGTGGGACCCTGGATTCCCACTGCCATCTGTGCAGCGGTATGACAGGAGGCTAGTGGTGAATCACTACCCTGTGGAGGAGGACTTTCCCCCTCACCATGACCTCACTGAGGACAATAACCAAGGCAGCTCTGCACCTTGTACTCCTTCGGCCTTTGTTGGCAGGCGTGAGGTTGGGCAGCACTTTTTCTGTGTGATTTGGCTGGAGTAAAGTGGCTAGTTTCTAAACAGTTTCTATTTTGCCAGCTGCCCCTTTCCTCACCCTTTGGCTGGAGACAACAGGCTTTTGTGGGTGCTTTTATGATCTGTGCCCATTGGCGTTTCTGGGTCGCAGGCTTCTCTAATAGCTAGTCAGGCATATACGAGGCAACAAGAAGACCTGGTGAACTCACCACCATGCCATTACTTGTGTCCTGAGGTCCCCAATGTGTCAGTTTTTTAATTTCCACTTTTCAGGGTATTCTCAAGTTCTTTTACACATGATGTCAAGGGATTTTAGTTATACTTAAAGGCTGCAGGGAAGGGAGGTAGGGATTATGTTTTTTTTCTATTTTTCTGTAATTAAAAGTCCTATAACTAGACTTTGAAAAAAAGACAAAAAGCAAAACATCTCAGCAGGGAATTAAGGAACAGGAACTCTAATAATGATCTCTGCCATGGGGGTCATGTTGCCAATATTAGGATGAATAATCTCTAACTATTAAAGTTAGAAAAGAATCATATAACCAAGTTTAGGACATATGCTCACCCCATCATAACAAAGCTGAGTCATTTTGGCCCTGACAACTTTCACTGCTGAATTAGGCTTCTTTATTTGTTGTTCTATCACAATCAGAAATTTTCTCCAAAGGACCACAGTTTGCTTTGCAGAAGAGGGAAGGAATACTGGGAAGATCTCCCTCACACACGATGTCCATCAAATGGGATCTGCAGATCATCTGTGTTGGTGCTCAATATCCACACCATTTTCCCTTTGGATAAACTTCCTAAGGTACTCCTTCCCACTAATATAATACAACTCTTTCACATACAATAAAAACTATGTAAACTTAAGTCTCATAAATTACATATCAACATCCAAATCAAGGAACTCTGTTTGATGGCCATTCATCTTCCACTACTTCTGCTGTGATTTCATTCTTATTTTCTACAACAACCAACAAGTATAATTATTCAGTGATAGAGAACAGAAGAAGAAATAAGATAACTTAACAGAAATATAAAAATACCAGTTGGATTATGTGAACAGAATGCAATCAATGTATCAAGGTAGGGACTATAGATCTCATGTCTATAACTGCTCACAAGACCATAAATAATATTTCTCTCTCCTTTTCTCCCATATGTGTGCTATATTCCTCTTGCCATCTGGTAACAACAAGCTCATCTAAGGATTGCTTAACCTGGTGACCAAAACCTTTGCCTTACTGAGGGCACTGAAACCTTGGCAGTCTTTCTCTTGAGGACTTCCATTAACCATTACTACTAGACCTAGTGGTGCCAGGAAGCACCAAAGGTAATAACTTAGGTTTCATCCATGTTCTTTCCTGCCCATATGTATATGAATAATTCAATTTCCTCATATAATTAAAGCCATAACATCCTTTTTGGCCTATTCACCTAGTGACATGGGGGACACAAAGTTCTCAAGTAAATTAATATTCAAAGTCTCAGATCACCAAGTCCTGAGAACAGGAAACAATGATGTCGTAGACAGGAAGTAGACATGTAACCTTGTAAAGTACCTTGTAAAGTAACCTTGTAATGTCTGTTTTCATCTTTTAGTTCTAAGAACCATGTATTCTAGCTATAGATGAAACACCAGAATATTTTGGGTCACTGCCTCATAGCATTCATTATGTTTTTTAGGACAACACAGCATGGCAAGGTTTTGTCTCTTAGCTATGGTAAAACTGTTTCATCAGGATGATAAGATACAGAAGAAGACCAGCAAATACCATTAGCATGGAGTCATTACCTTACGACTTTGACATTGGGACAATAGCCTTAATACTATAAAAGTGTAAGGTATCATAATGGTATGTAAGGACTTCTACAAGCTCATGGATTATAGCACTGACAAAGGCACGACAGCCGTGGAAAACAAATTCAAATCTAGAAAAATTGTGTCTGTAAAATCTCTTCTTTGCCCCCTTCATAATGGGAGGGGCCTAATATGAACAATCTACTGTCATCATGCTGAATTCTCGTATTGGCAAAGGGTGC
This sequence comes from Macrotus californicus, assembly GCA_007922815.1. Taxonomy (NCBI): domain Eukaryota; kingdom Metazoa; phylum Chordata; class Mammalia; order Chiroptera; family Phyllostomidae; genus Macrotus; species Macrotus californicus. The sequence goes on along the minus strand of VMDR010007266.1, from coordinate 14,505 downwards.
TAAATTGGGTGCTCAGCAATGGGGGCCTACTGGATGTTCAGCAATAGTCAGTTACATATCAGTCTTGTTGGGGGACGTCCTGTGGCTGAGCCAGTGCAGTTTCCACATTTGCTGACAGGGCTACTTTGTTCATGAGTATACTGAGCACACTCTGGGTGGTGATTCAAAGAGCCTAGTACAGAGCCCGTCTGTCAACCTGATTATTAAGATTCCCTTTTGTAGTACTAAACTATGAGTAGTCATTTATATGACATAGAATGTTGATTTTTACTTACAGTATCAAGCCATCTAGCTAATAAAATTACACTTCCTACTGCCATTGTTCCTTAATGTAGCCATGTAACTAAATTCTGGCAGATGAGATATAAATGGAAATATTGTATGGAAATCCACAAAACTGGCTTAAAAGAAGCTGACCCAGTACGGAGGCACTCCTCTCTGCTTTTTTCCATTTCCTCCTTTCCAATGCCTCGGATGTGATTGGCTGGAGTCTCAGCAGACCTGTTAGACTATGTAGTAACTGTGATGGCTATGGAGCAGTTATATTGGTCCTGGATACCCATCTACCACTTCTTTTATGTTAGAACAGAAATTAAAAAAAAAAAACAAAAAATGACCTTTTTGCTTATCTGGTTACTGTTCTGTAGGGTTTCCTGTTGTGCAAGCTGAAACAAATTCTAAATAATATAAGATTCATTCTTCAAGAACCATCCCCATACTATTCTCCACAGAGCTCCTCATCACCAGTTTCCTAATCATGCATCTTCTAAATTTCTTATCATCTGGCTAAACCATTGGCTACTACCGATGGTTAAGTAAGAATCTTACCTTAGACCATCGTTCCTAAGCATAGTTGATGAAATGTGCTTTTTAGAATTTGGCTCATGGACTGCATTTCTTTCTTCATTGTGCTTCAGGGCCGTGCTTGAGTGAGGTTGTAGTGATGTGGGAATCACAAGAATAATCTCATAGCAGGGAAATTCGATGGAAAAGAAATGAAATGAATACATTCAAATCATGTGTTTACTACCTGCATTCGACCACCAAGTTTCAAGTTCCTGAAAAAAATTATTTCAATTAATTTAAATTTAGATCATCTGTCCACATCTTGTCCACATGAGTTTGACAGAAGGTAAAATTTGGTCCCTTCAGCTTCTTTAGTAAAAGGTAGAAACATGGATTCATTGTCCAACAACTCTACATGCATGATGAGAGGTAATCTCCTCTTTCCTCTACCAAAAAAACCCCAAAACAATTAAAGTGTCAATAAGAAGGGGGAATGGATGCCATCCAGACAAAAATGATAAATGTCTGTTATGGCTACTTTGGCAGTTTCTACCTTATTAGATACAGTGAAGTGTTATGGGGATGCCAATAAGGCTTTAATGTAAGACAAAGCTGGTTTAGGTCAAAGCTCTTCTACCTAGCTGGTGGTCATCTATAACAAATTGCATGACATATAGAAGCTCAAAATTTCTCCTCTGTATAAAAGGCTCTAGTACAGAATTTATTAGGTACATAGCCTAAATATGAAATGAGACAATTTATATAATACACTTAGCATAGCAACTGATGACAGCTGTTATTATTCCAAGTCTCATTTTTCCCTTTATTATCTCAGAATGGAGGTTTTTTTACTTGATTCAAAATCTAAGAGCCATAAAATAAAATATTTATCAACTGATGATCCTAATTTTAGCCTTCTGTGAAAGTATTCCTGTATACATACTAGTAATTAAGAGCAAAGGACTTTGAATCAGACTTCAACCAGCAATATAATGCTTATCATGTTATTTACCATCCTAAATTTCTATTTCCTCATATGTAAACTGAAAATAATAATAAATGCATCAAAAACTTGATTCAAGGAATAATTAAGTACATGCATATAAAGCATCGACTATAGAATCTAACACAAAGAAAATGCCCTAAAATGGGAACCACTGTCACTGTAATTATTATCATGATTATTAAATATGAGACATGTTGACCCAAGGTACACTATGCATATAATTTTCTGGAAACACTCAATGTTATATGAGAGTAGAAAAATACATTCTCTCAATTCTACAATATTGTTATAAAGCAAAAAAAAAAAGGTGGTATTTGATATTGTGCTCTGAAACAGCTTTAAATGAACAAAGATAACAATCAATTTATTGTACTATTACTATATTATGACTTCATAAAATGTACTACATGTCCATAGTGTGCTATAGATAACATAGCCAGTACTTCCCCTTGGGGACCAATTGCCTGCACTCAAGACCACAGACAAATTCTTATTCAATTAAGAAATTTGTCTGGAACCTACTAATAACCCTGGTCTTTCTCCATTATTTCACCCTGCTGAAATGCCTCACAAAAACTAAAACTAATACTAAACAGGATATAGAAAAAGGCACAAGCTGAAAGAGAAAGACCAACTAAATGATGTCTAAAATGACATCTTACCAATATCAGCAAGGCAAACTATCACAAGAATCGCTTACACAAGACTATAATCATTCAGTGGGTACAACATACAATCCACCAATAGCAAGGTGAGTGCATATTCACAAGCCTCCATTGTGATTTATTCTCTGCAAAACTCTTTTAGGCACATTATTGATTCATTAATTCACATTTTTTGAACACCCACTACACACAGAGCTAATTACTAAGGAAATATATTCATAGCATAAGCTTCCATCTTTCTAGCTAGAAGAATTATGCATATAGTCATTCATTCATGCACGCATCCAAGGATTCAACATACATTTAATGAAGATGTGCTAAGTGCCAGACACTTGGCTTAGGAATGGGACATGAAGATAAATAAGAAAAATATCCTGAAGTGCTCAAAGTTTGATCAAGTGAAACACATTTGCCTTCTTGCGCCTGCAATTTCTTTCTGCTAGGGCAGTGTGGGCTGGAGGAGGATCATCATCAGGTTAAATAGTTGGGGGTAAAGAAAAGAGCAAGCTGGTGCCCAGGTCCTGCTAAGCAGGTAGCTACCACTTCTCCCCAGGGAGAGGTGGAAGGAGGACACGAGTCAGAAGTGCATGCTTTGTGATGGAAGTGGCATGACACGAATCAACTACATTGACCTTTAGAATTTAAAGAAATGTTCCTTGAACAAACAATCATTTCAGCAACTCTGGGGGAACTGGTTTCAGAAACCTGTTGTGTAATAGTTGACCAAGGGCATCTGGTGTGCTTCTTGTTTGCATTTTGCTGCATGAGTATGTTTTAGTCTGTACACTCCCCACCCCTCTTCATGGACTGTCTAAAACTTAATGTGTATGTCTGGAAGTTAATGCTCTATTGTGCTTCTGGCTCTGTCTGCTTCAGCTAATGGAGTGCAGAGAGCCATGGTTGTTTGCAACTTCTGTCCTCCCCTTGGGGACTCTAGTCAGTAATTCCAGCCAGTTCTGATAAACAAAGGACAGAGAGAACTGGCACAGTGGTTGGAAATTGCCTGTTTTGTGCCAGTTACCAGCCTGCCACAGGTCAGTGTCCTGAGGGAACACAACGTTGGGAAGAACAATGATCACTGAGCTCAGCATTTGGTGAACAAATGTACCCTTGAGTAGAATGGGTGACCTCTCAGAGATTAATGGGGCCTGAAAGATCATCTGATGAAGAGGCAGGTGAGGAAAATGGCAAGAGAATGTCTTCCAAAGACACTTACTTAGCAGTGGAGACAAAGCTATGTTGTTTTCCCTGTCCTTCTTATTTGTTAGGAATTTATTAATATCCTGGATTGGTTGTCTTCAAAAGAAATCCCTTTGACAAAGACTTGGATATCAGTAATTTATTTTTGAAGTGTTCTCTAGAAACATAAATGAGAGAGTGAAGACAGTGATTCAGGGAAGGAGAAGATCCATTATAGTGTACATAATTGCGTGGGCTCAACTCCGCAGCCAACTGAGGTTCAGTCCTGACAGAGACCCTGCAAGACACCATGAAAAGGGAACACACCTCAGAATTGTCCCAGCAGAGAGTGTGGAGCCTTCCTGGTTTACCCAGCAACTCCCATGCCCATGAACTGGGGTTTGCTCCCAAGGGCACAAACGCTCTACACACACTTCTGGGCTACACTGGTATGCTGAACACAAGTCCAATGGTACTGAAGAAACCTTTAAGCAGAGGAGAATTGAAATGTAAACACTTGAGGTGAAATGTTTCAACATTCTGGAAACTATCTACCTCAACCATAGGTGAACTCAGAGGTGGACTGTGGGGCTACGGGTGGGCCATCGATAGTGTCTGCTACAATCAGCAGATGCACACAGAATTTGCAATTGGTCAGAAACAAATGAAAAGGTACCTAGAGAGGAGAAATCTTCTTTATATGAAACAGGAAGCCAAGACATGAGGTGCGGTGATATAATAAAGGCTCCAACACCAGTCACTCCCCACTTTGCCACTGCGCAGCCCTACATGGTTGCCTGAATTTGTTAGACCTCTATTTCTACATCTGTGAAGTGAAAGCTACAAGATCTACTCAATCTTGCTGGCAGAATTTTTAAGAGGATCAAATGAGAAAGTGCTTGTGTAGATTTTTGAATAAAACTAAGTATTATTATGCACTGAATTTATTTATTCAACCAATATAATTGAATGTCTTCTCACTCTATATTAGGCACTATGCTAAGCATTAAAGATAAGATAGTAAAAAAGACCAATGAAGTCCTTGTTCTCACTGAGCTTATTGTCCTTTGGAGAATATAGACCAAAAAAGGAAGTTTAATGAAGTTTCATGGACTATGATTGGAGGAAGTACAAAGTACTATAGGAATGCAAATAGGAACACATTGTTCAATCTGGAGTGGGAAGGGGGTTCCAGAAAAGCTTCCTGGAGGGAGTGATGTCTTTGTTGAGTCATGAAGGATGATAAAGAGTTAGCCAGGAGAAAAGGAAGAGAGAGTATTGCAATAAGGGCTGATGGAAAGAAGTGGGGAGAGAGGAGACTTGAAGTATGTAAAGGCCCAGAGTCAGATAAGAATAGTGTGTCTAAGCATCTGAGAACAGTTTAGTAGGACTGGAGCTTAGGAAATGAAGAGTGGAAAAGGCAGGGAATGGATGGGAAGTTAGAGTCCCCAGGGTTAGATCACAAAAGGGGTTTGACTTTATCAGGAGAGTGATAGGGAGTCAGTGAAATCATTTTTAAAAAGGATACATGTGATTATATAGAAAAATCACCCTGGCTCCTGCAAAAGGACCAGATGGATGACTACATACTTCAGCATGCCATTTCCATGGCTTTGTGCCAAGGCCAATCACTGGAAGGGGAGAAGCACAGACCAGTCCTACCCCCATCCAAAGCACCTGTTTCAACATTGTGCTTCCTACCTCCACAGCTCCCACAGTCTGCCCACTGACCAAGGTCTTTACCTTCTCTGAGTGATTGCAAATACATTTTTTATTGAGATAAAATATACACAACATCAAATTCGCCATCTTAACCATGTTTAAGTGTACAGTTCAGTGACATTAAGGACAATCACATTGTTGCGCTACTACCACCACCATCCATTCACAGGACCCTTTTCATCTTGCAAAACTCTATATCCATTAAACAATAACCCAATTTTTGTTCCCTCTCTGCCCCAAGCAACCACCCTTCTTCCTCCCGTCTATGAGTTTAATGGCTCCAAGTATCTCATGTAAGTGGAATCATATGGTATTTGTTTTTTTGTGACTGACACATTTAATTTAGTGTAATGTCAAGGACCATTCTTGTTATAGACAGCATGTTTCAAAATTCCCTTTCTTTTGAAGGCTGAATAATATTCCATTGTATGAGTATGTCACATCTTGTCTGACCCTTCATGGCCCTTTGAGATGACTTTGCCTTTTGGCTATTGAGAATAATGCCACTATGGACGTGGGTGTACAGTTCTCTTCAAGTCCCTGTTTGCAATTCTGAAACCTTTTTATCTGTTGCCATATGCCATTTTTGACCAATTCTACATATGTACATCTTTTCTTCTTTATTAGAAAATACATGGAATGCTGCAGTACATACAGTTCTCTTCCTTCGGCATCATTTATCGAAGCCCATGTCAGTGCTGTGTTCCTACCAGGCAATGCAGAACAACGGAGAGTATAGACTCTAAAACTAAACCTGGGATCCAATTCTAAAACTTCCAACGTACCGGTTGTAGAAAGTTAAGCACATCCCTTTATTTCTTTAAGATTCAGCTCACTCTTCTCTAAGATCAGGAGACTATGTCTAATTGAACAGATGATTATACACACAGTAATTATATAATGTGTTATATAACCAAAGTAGTTCAGGAACTCAGCACGTAAATAGTGATCTTTAAAAAGTACTGATTATTAATCTGGTAGGCACTTACTAAGCTATTTTGAATTTACAAGTGTATGAATCAGCAAGTGTATAAATGGAGTTGTTTAAATGTCAGGTCTGAACCAATTGAGGGTATCTTGACTACTATGACCCCCTGAACTGAGGCAGAGGAAATGCTGTTGAGATGGGATCTGCCACCCCATCATACTGAAGCCTCGCCCCAGGTTTGAGTGGCTCAGGATCCAGATGGTGCCTTTCCACACAGGCTACCAAAATCAGCTCACTCGTTCTGAACATGGAACTGGGGTAGAGCAGGAAAGATAAGAACAGTGAAACTACTCAGTATCCTGCCACAGTCCAGCAGACCCTGGGTAGGAGTTTTCCTCTGGTAAGTCACCTTGTTTCTGGTCAGCTTTTTTCAACTAAAACACATTCCCCCTCCCAAAATCCATGAGATTATTTTCTAACTCTCCCCATAGTCTCAATCTCTATTTCAATCAAAATTTTCCTGGCAATTTTGCAAGCTGACTCAAGTCTTTTGTGGAATGAGGCATAATACAAACACTAGTACTTGCCATAGTACTAGGATGTCAGAATATGAATATATTATTTTAATTGGAGATTGACATCCTGCAAAGCCAATGCTATTATAGTTTAAAAAATACTTCCTGCCTGTAAAAATTATTACTCTAATTTCTGTCGATGTTTGATCAAGCCAGAAATCATCATAATACAACTATAACTTGTGGATGATAAAATTTCTTGTAAAGTTACCAAATCTCAGTCTCTCAGGTAAGTAACAGTGCCACTCCTGAGAAATAACTTCCCAAGACAGAAACATGTGGCTACTGCATTACTCAGGTTTTAACTTAAAAAAGAAATCAAAACCACAGCCCCCAAATCAAAAGTCAGTCTATCAACAACTGTAACAGGTCATTAAAGAGTATTTAGTTCATGGCATGTTTTCTTCAAAGTTTCTGGAGCAAACAGTCTCCAAAACAAACACCAATGGATTGAGCATAGAAAAGCACTTGTCTACAGGCACATCCTTTTAGAAAGTGCTAATCAGCAGGCAACTCAACCTGCTGACTCCTCACAAAGGAGTGCCTTTTGCTGCAGGAAGGGCCAACTGACTTGGTGACACTAGTTCCCAGACTTGAGTGGAAGTACTTAGAAACAGGGACTGGGACACCAGACATCTTCCTCAAGAGACTGAAATAGGCAAGTGCCCATTCCATCAAGGTTCTCTTTTGTGGGCACAGATGGGTAATGTGTTGCTTCAAGTGGCATAGCTGGAGTAGGGTAATACAGGGATGGGGAAAAGTAGGTTTACAGTCATCATACAAATAAATAATGCAATAATTAATAAGTAATAATACAAGAATAAACTATGTTTTGTGTACTCATAACCATAAATCTACTTTTGCCCACCCCTGTATAGTTTCAGACCCCAAGAAAGGGAAATGTGGGGAAGAATAGTGGTGTTAAAACTTGGAAATTATCCTTCCTCTCCCCATAATTCTAGATGGGATTTCATTTAGCAAAAGATGTGGCAAACCATATGATAGATATTTCTCCTTATGTGTTTGCCTTTTTAAGGTGCTTATTGTGCCTATACTTTGTGTGAATGTGTGAGCAGCTGGGGCAGCACCTGAAAATAGAATGCTGGAGGTTGCCCTGAAGTCAGGAGCTATGATTTTTTGCATCAGATCGCTCTGGATTCACATCCCACCATGGAATCTACTGCTGTCATGCTCGGTTTTCTCATCTGGAGCTAAATACTATGGTATTATTTTATTCTTTTTTTAAGACACTGACATTGAAAACAGTAACATCCACCCCAGTATTTACCTTATAGTTAGCTGAAAAGAAAGTGAATCAGGTAAAATGAATGAATAAAATTGTGTGTGAAATGACTGGTACATAGGAAATGTTCAATACATGAAAACATTGTCAGTCGTGTAGTCGTGGTAGCAGCCCAGCCTCCCTGCACTGGCTGATTTAGAGTATAGCTCACTGAGATCTTGCTTTAAAGAGATCTTTTCAGGTTTTTTAAACTATTTTTTAGAGATTTTTAAAATTTATTTTTAGAGAGAGGGGAATGGAGGGAGAAAGAGAGGAAGAAAAACACTGATACGAAGAGAGAAGCATCAGTCAGTGGACCCACAACCTAGGCAAGTGCCCTGACTGGGAATCAAACCAGTGACCTTACCCTTTGTGGAATGACTCCCAATCCACTGAGCCACACCAGCCAGCGCAGAGATCTTTTTAGTTTTGTAATATGGTTCACACTTTGCCAGCAGTAGAGTCTTAGAATCAGAAAATCATTGAACAGACTCCTCTGGGGGCTTTCTCTAGGATAAAGTATGTCAGGATAACAGAAGAATAAGAATTATTTCTGATGTACACATCCAAGACCATCATTAAAGGTCAAGGTGACAGACTCAAAAGTACCATGGTAAGAGAAAGCATGATTCGCTAGAAATAAGCAGTAGAGGATCAGTAGTTTAATGGCTCAACCTGGCTTTGAGGTCAGCTAACTTTATTTATTAATTTATTTTAACATTTCATCTGGGCACAGTATTTACATACCTAATATACGTTAGACACTACATGTATTGTGATGAACAAAAATAGACCTTGTCCCTAATGAATGAGGTCAATATTATAAAAATAAAACATACCCGTAATTATCCATTGTGTTAAATGCAATGAGGGGGATACCAGGTGCTGTGAGAGAAAACAACAGGGAAGATATTTATAGGTCAGCAGGTGGAACTGCTGTCTCGGGGCAAGTTTTATTAAAGTGAAGATCAGAGGAGAAAGATCAGAGGACGAGGTGGGAATTAGCCAGGCAAGAGAAAGAGAAGGACATATTCTAGACATGGGGAGGCACATGCTGAGGACTCCAAAGAAGGAAAAAGCTTAACAGTGTAAGAACCTGGAAGATTAGAGTGACTTTAGTGTAGCACCATCACAATCAATTATGGAGTGAGAAGAGTAGAAGCTGGGGAAGTCAGTAGAAGACAGTAATTCAGGGCCTTTTACGTCCTGTTACAGACTTTGAATAAATAAAACACTGGCACGGTTTGATGTAGATTATGTAAATACCACTCAGCTGCTCTGTGGATATTGGATGGGGGAGGAATATGAAAGAAATGACTAAGAAGTTATTTGGGCTCATCTTCTTCTTCTGCCTCCTCAATCCTTTTCTTCTCATTCCTTTCCTTTCTGTTTTGTTTTCCTTTCCTTCTCTTTCCTTTTTTCCTCTTTTCTCTTTTCCCTATTCATTGCCCTCTCTTTAGTTTCTTTCCTTTTAATTCTTGTTATTTTCCTTTATATCCCTTTCTTCCTTTTGTCTTTATTTCCCTTCTGGAACAGTTTGGCTCGCAAGTTATTAAATGCTATCAAGCAAGGTAGGTATCTGAGCCAGGTGGTAAGAACACCATGTCACAGGGTAAGGAAGAATCGAGCACTGGCTGAGTAGCTCAGTTTGCTGGACTGATATGCCGTACATCAAAAGGTTGTGGGTTCAACTCCTGGTCGGGGCACGAACCTAGGTTGTGGGTTCAATCCCTGGTCAAGGAGCATATAGGGGGGAACTGATCAATGTTTCTCCCACATCGATGTTTCTCTTTATCTCTCTCTTCCTTTCTCTCTATCTAAAATCAGTAAACATATCCTCGGATGAGGATTAAAAAAAATTCTTGGTTCTGGTCAAGAGGGTGGCATAGGCAGACATGCCTTGCCTCTTTGCACAACAACATCAAAATTACAAGAAAAATATAGAATAACCATCACTCAGAACCATCAGAAATCAAGTTGACTGGAAGTCTGACAACTATGGAATTAAAGAAACCACATCCATCCAGACTGGTGGGAGGGGCACACATGGAACAGGCCAGTCTCTCACCCATACATGGTGGATGAAAATTTGAGAGGGATACCTCAGGAGCAAGAAATCCCAGCCCTACACCAGGCCCCCCCAGCCCAGGGTTCCAGTGCTAGGAAGATAAGTCTCCACAAATTCTGGCTGCAAAATCCAACAAGGATTGAGGAGGTGGAAAAGGCTGCAGGAGCCCTAAGCAGTTCCTCTTAAAGAACCCACACATGGACTCACCTAGTCAGACTCACTCCCTCTGAGCTCCACCACTGGGGTGGCAGCTTGAAGGGTACCAGTGCCATGCTGGGAGAGGCTGAAGTGTCTGGCACCAGGGCAAGCAGAGGCCATTGTCCCTTTTCTGAACCCTCCCCCCACAGAGCCATGGAGCTAGCAGGCTGGTGCAATACTTGAGACTCCATCAATTTGGCTAACACTGTTTGACCTGCCTTGAATATCCCCAGAGACTCTGCCCCATCCAACTTTCGGGCCCCCACAAGCTGCTTTTCTATATGATTGGCTGGTCTTGGCTCACGCTTCACAACTTCCTAAATCCTATCAAACAAGCAATAGCTGGCCTCAGTGAGCTCCAGGTCAGGCACTAGCAGCAGCCAGATTAGTACCACACCTTGGCTTCACCTGGGAATTTCCAAGCACAGCCTTCTCAGATTGCTTTATAGCTCAGGAAGGACTGCCCCAGGCAAAACACAGGTGTGGGCTGACCTTGGTCTGCACCACCCAGGAAACCCCAGGGACAGCACACCCAGTGGGCAGCTACAGATCACTTCAGAGCACTACCACCTTGCCCCTGCACAGCTGATCCTCCACGGAGGGCAGAAGTTGGTGGTCAGTGGTCACAGCCAATCCTTGAAGCTGACTGACCTGGGTAAATTCCTCCCATTGATCTGCCAACAGCAACCAAGGCTTCAGCAAGAGGAGAGTGTATGCAGCCCACATGAAAGACACACCTTGAATACTCAGCTAGGGTGATAGGGGAAGCTGTGCCGCTGGATCCTACAGGACACCTACTACATTAGGCCCCACTACTAAGACAAGGAGTCAAAAACAGCTCTACCTAATACATAGAAGCAAACACAGGGAGGCTGCCAAAATGAGGAGACAAAGAAACATAGCCCAAGTGAAAGGATAGATCAAAACTTCAGAAAAGGAGCTAAATGGAGATAAGCAACCTATCAGATGCAGAGTTAAAAACACTGGTTGTAAGGATGCTCAAGGAAATTAGTGAGAACCTCAACAGCATAAAACAGACCCAGTCAGAAACGAAGGGTTCACTAACTGAAATAAAGAACAATTTACAGGGAAACAACAGTAGACTGGATAAAGCCGAGAATCAAATCAATGATATGGAACATAAGGAAACAAAAAACAATGAATCAGAACAAGAAGAAAAAAGAATCCAAAAAAAAATAAGGTAGTATAAACAGCCTCTGAGACAACTTCAAGAGGTCCAATATTCATATCATGTGGATGCCAGAAGAAGAAGAGAAAGAGCAAGAAATTGGAAATCTATTTGAAATAATGAAAGAAAACCTCCCTAATTTGGCAAGGGAAATAGACAAGCAAGTCCAGGAAGCATAGAGAATCTCAATCAAGTTGGACCCAAAGAAGACCACAACAAGACACATCATAATTAAAATATCAAGGGTTAAAGATAAATAGAGAATCTTGCAAACAGCAAGAGAAAAGCAGGGAGTTACCTACAAAGAAATTCTGATACTATCAGCTGATTTCTCAAGAGAAACTTTGCAGGAAGAAGGGGCTGGCAAGAAGTACTCAAAAGTGATGAAAATCAGGACCTACAACCAACATTGCTCTATCCAGCAAAGCTATCATTTAGAATGGAAGGACAGATAAAGTGCTTCATAGACAAGATAAAGCTAAAGGAATTCATCATCACTAAGCCACTATTACATGAAATGTTAAATGGACTTTTTAAGAAAAAGAACAAAACTATGAACTTTAAAGTGAAAACAAACTCACAACTATCAACAACTAAATCTAAAAAGTAAAAATAAAAACAAACTAAGCAAACAACCAAAACAAGAACAGAATCATAGGTATGGGGATCATTTGGGAGGTTATAAGCTGGGAGGGAGAAGGGGAAGGAAGGGGAAAATAGTGTAGGGATCAAGAAGCATAATTGGTAGGAACAAAATAGACGGGTGTGTGTGTGTGTGTGTGTGTGTGTGTGTTAAGAGTAGTATAGGAAAGGGAGAAAGCAAAGAACTTACACACCGACCTGTGGACATGAACTAAAGGAGGAGGTTGCTGGAAGGAAGGAGGTACCAGGCAGAGAGGGGCAAAGGGAAAAACTGCGACAAACATTAACAGCATAATCAATAAAATATACTTAATTCTTTAAAAAAGACAAACCTATGACAGGGACATTGGGGGTGGAAAAACCATGTAATGTCCCAGGAAGGGAAGAGGGCATCCATGGAAGAAGACAACCTGGTATGAGCCAAGCAGGCTAAAAAGGTCATGCATATCAAAAGGACATAGAAGCCAGCTTGAATTGTTCCTCCTGGACAAATAAGGAACAATTTGGCCATTAAAATGAATAAATATAGTAAGAGATTTTCACTGAGTACCATAGGAAACCATGAGTCTTATTCTGTTACGAATGAATAAATGAATACCTTGAATCTTCAATTTGAAATGGAATATTTATATATTATCAAAATCATTACCCACGACTTATTTACTTTAAAAAAGAATAACTTTGCAATGGAAAATCCTGGCAGACACCAAATCAAAAGTTTGTTTATATTCAGTCTTCACTTTCTCACTTTCCTTTCTGTCTTGAATTTACTAGATATATTTACCCCTTTATCCTTCCTTTGAAACCATTTTCATCAAGGTCAACATGTTTTCCGCAAGATCAAAACTAATGGTCAATTCTCAGTCATGTCATCTGACCTCTCAGCAGCTTATTACAAAAATGACCACTCATCCATTCTTAAGCCCCTTTGAAAAGTATGGTGTCCATGTTGCCATTCAGTTCAGATTCTCCTTATACCACACAGACTGCTCTTCCTTATTGTCTTGTGCTAGATTCTCTCTTCTTCCCAAGTGTTAAATGTTGTAATGCCCCAAGATTCTTTCCTGAATTCTCTCTGCTTTACATCTGTACTCACCCCTTAGGTAACTTCAACCAGTCCACTGTTTGTTCCTAAGTTTATATAAATGAACCATTCCTCTCAAAGATACATTTATCCAACTGCCTATTCAACAAGCAATATCCAATTAAATGTCTATTGGAAATTGCAAATTCATTAAGTCCAACACTGAATTCTTGATTCCATCCTCTTCCCCCATGCCTGCTCATCTCCCAGTTTTTCTTACCTCAGTAAATGCTGCCACTATCTATCCTGTTGTTCAAGCTAAAAACATTAAAATTGCCCTCAATTTTACTCTTTCTTATTCCATGTTCAGTAGTAACAGTTAACACTCACAGAGTATTTACTGAGTGCTAGGCAGGTCGCAAGTGCTTTGCATAACTTACGTAATCTTTACAAAAATTAATAAACTGGGTTATTTTTTCCCCCATTTTACTGATAAATGAAGATAAATGAAAAGACAGAGATGGCCATTTTTACAATGGCATAGAGATAGCTTGTGCCTAAGAAGGGATTTCAAACTTGAGAAGCTGTCTCTAGAGACTGGGGTCTTAACCATCATCTTACACTGCCTGGATTGCCATCATCTCCTAATTTAGTGACATAGCAAGAGCTCTCCCTCTGACAGCTAAAACCAGCTAAGTGTGTTAGCACTGCTTCTAGTCCTTATATTGAAAGAATAAGGCAAAATAAAGAATTAAACATTATAAGGACTGTAATGAAAGAAAAATGAAAAGCAGTTATACAGAGCTAATATCATTTCATATACAACTTTTGAAACTATAGATAATTTATTAAAATTAGCAGTTGTTTTTAAATGGTAGCCAAATGTTGAAGCAATATAAAATAACATTTTACTTTTATATTCTAAAAAAATATGAACATTTAGAAAGTAGAAGTTATAAAATTTAGAAAAGAATGTTACTTATATAACATCAAATAATGTGAAACACAAGAAAAATATAACAAAATGTGTGAAACACTTCTATGGAGAAATTATGAGACATTAGTTTTTGAGAGACATAAAGAAAATATAAGTAGAAGAAGAAATAGATCCTATTGAGGACCTGGAAGACCCAATATTAAAGGCTCCAATAGAATCACCACCACCAACCCAGCATTGTTGGTATTTTATTTTAGAATATGATGGATTTACTGTAAAAATAATATGCAAGTGCAATTGTCAA